>APFE031287283.1:0-27499 GCA_000404065.3 Pinus taeda
GCATTCGGAAGGAATTAAGATCATTATATTCTCGTTACAAATTTCTATATCAATATTTAAAATTCGAGCAAAAAAAATTCAGAAGCCCATAACCCTTTATAAACTTGATTGTAGACATCTAGTATTTTAAATATTCATAATTAAATTATACCATGATAAAAGTTTAATTACTTCCAATAAGGAAATGATGTACTCTATCATCACCGAGAATAGAGTACTCTCGCAAAGGTCTATGTAGATATGACATTCTATTCACTCAAGATTGATTATTGAAAAAAATATTTGGAGTTCTAACCTTCACCTAGCCATAGACCTTATTGCTCTAGATATTTCAAAAACAAGTCACGCATGAGTCATCAATCCATTACTAAGTTGTCACTTCTTAGCCTTGTCCTCAATTACACAAGCAAAAGTGATGCCATCTTCTCCTTCTTCTCCCTCCTTATATAGAATACATCGATAGTAAGGAACCCAACCCCTATGGTCCACCCATCATTATAAATTATTCCTTTATCTTAACATTTTCCATTCACATAAACCTACATTATATATTATTCTTCCTTTATCTTCAATTTTGTAATAATGAATATAATAATTAATTAGTAAAATCTATACTTGTTACAAATTTCAAATTTATGAATGGAATGTCAAGAAAAGGTATCATTTAGATATTGAACATTGCATGTCTTAAACCAATATAGAAATTTCATATCTTTAAAATTTGCACCACTAAAAGCTGCACCAATGCTCGTTTTGCACATACCAAGCAAGATTTTAGAAGGAGACCAAAATGCGAGATGAACACCACCAGTGTAGAACTTTAATTTGAAAATCCCAAAACCCCAAATTTCCCATTCAATAAGAAAACGATAGATAAGAAATTTAGGTGAAAATAGCATAACCACTTGGTTCTTTCTGATATAACTTTTCTTGATTAATGAAAATAGTGTATTTCTTTGTAGAAAAGTATGAGCTCTGAAATTGTTAATGATAATTGCATATTCTTGGGGCTTGGTTTTCAAGGCAAAGTCCAACATTCACTCTAAACTAACTATGATCATCAATAACCACTTGGTGAATGCTAGTAGTCAACCAATAAACCAACCACACTAGAATTTGAAACCGAACAGGTCAAAATAAAAATTAAGTATGTTAACAAAAGAGTTCAATAAGAACATGAATTTAGTTACTCGTGCCTACTAGGGAGATATTTCCATTAAAGGAAATCATAACACAAGAAACAATACAACAAAATATAAGTTATTTGAATGATGACGTTACCAAAGATATAAGTGAAGGACTGGGAAATTTATGGTGATCATGGGAATGATAGATCTCGATGAAAACAAGATGATGTTGTTGGAGAGGGACATATCATTGTGGAGGGATGGATTAGTTTCCAAAAGGGTCTCAACACAATCTACCCAGTTGGATGGGTTATTTAACTCAGATATAGTGAGTTTGGTTAAATTCAGCTTATCAAGTTCATGAGGGTAGGAGAGGGAGGCAAAATAGGGATGGGAAGCTTAACATTCCTCCACAAGGAAAATATATGCTTGCATGTAAAGGTAAAGGGAATTATAGGGGGGTAATTTGATGCAAAGTAAGGGTGAATTATGCCTCCGTGAATGCACATCATGAGGCTGTGTTTAAGACTCACCATTCTAAAGCTGCGAGAAGACTCGAGTGTAAGAACAAGAGAGAAGCTAAACACATTGTGAGTTGAGAAGAGGGCCAAGAAGGCCCTTTTTGATTCTTCCTCTTTTAGATTGGAGACATAATATTTAAGAGTGTTTATAAGGTAGCAGTAAAGATGAGATAGATTGTCAAGCATATGCTAGCAAGGGTGTTGTTGGACTGTCACAGTGGAAAAAATGATCTAATGGATAAAATGAATGCCTGCTTCCAAAGAAAATTCCAATGCTGAGGAGCAACTTGGGAGGGGTAGTTGATGGTTCTCTAAGCTATGTCAAGTTCTTGTAATCGATTAAAGATCAACTTTTGCTGCAAAGTTTCACGAGGAATATGATTATGCAATAAATGCACATGAAAAATTGGAAGTCAAAGTCTACGAATCATTACAAAGAAGCAGTTCAAACAATCACCACTATGTTTTGAATGGGATCTAAAATTTGATTTTCTCAAAATTGAATGAAGTTGGAACCACTTTGAAACAACCCAAAACAATTAATGTTAATATTAAAAATTTTAGTAAAATTTGACATTATCCTTAACTTTCCTTTTCAAAAAGGATAGGTAAGTAGAATGCCAACTTTTACTTTAACTTTAAAAATTAAATATTACCATTAATTACTAGGGTTAGGTTTTGTAGGGCCCTAGGGTTAAGATATTTTTTTTTCCTTTTAAGTATTTTTTATTAAAAAATTAATATTTTGTGGTCATTAGCTATGTTGCACCACATTCTTGAGAACTGGTTAGTTTAGTAGAGAACTAGTCACTTTGGTGTTTTAAGGTCAGTTCAGTGTAAGACCAAGCTTAGCCAATCTGAACCACTAGACTAGACTAGTACAACTCTAAAACCATTGGTACCAACCAATTCCACTAGTTTAGGGCAAGTGCCAACAAGAGTGTGCCCTTGTCGTCTTCCTCTCAAGTCGTTTTTTTGGATCCTTTCAGGAATGGTGATTTGGAGAGTGCCATAAATTGTGGGATTGTTGTGAGCACTCATGATCATAAGTGGTCAAGCCTTGCCAAACACAAATTTGCAAGGAACTAGTACAAAAATCCCAAAACATATTTAGTGAGGACGTGCATGCAAGGAACTATTACAGACCTCCCAATATACTTAGTGAGGATGTGCATGACCAAAAACCATCATAAAAAATTATCGACCCTCAAAAACGTTGCCCAAAACATTGAAGTGTGGTGAAAAACAAATTGTTGGTAGGATATTAATGCTACCAACAATCATTCCCTCTCCAATTTCATAAGAAGTTCCTACTCAAGCTACCTTCTCCACTATGGTTATAGTAAGTTCTTGAAACTGTGTGAGCTACAAGAAATTAAAACTTCCTTGGAATCTCCACCAATATTAGGGAACTTGACTTCTCTACATGCCCCAACTATTTTTGGTTGATTGATCAGTTAACTAGATGATCGTTGAGTTTGATTGAAGTCCCACTGCTTAAATGACCTTCCACTAGTTCCTCCAAAAGTTAGAACTAGTTTAACTGACAACAACTTGAGATAATTGACCTTTATTGCTACAAATTTGCAATCTCATATGAAAAACTAAACTCTAACTCCTCCAACTCAAATTTACTGAGTAAACTGGTTGAAACAAGCCATGTCACACAAGTTAACATCATCCAAGTTGTCTGTTGATGTGGGAATTTTTTTTTTTTTTCAATTTAATCAAGGAAAAATCAAATTGAGAATTTCTTGCTTCATTTTTCAACACATAGTTCACTGGAATGTATTATTTTCACTCTGAACTTGGCATAGTTCACATGTTAAGTACATAAGGTTTAGGCTGATGTAGTTCTATGTGTTGTGTATATAAAGAATAGGATTCCATCTCTTGCTATTAGAAACAAGACTCCCTATGAAATGTGGTATGACCACATTCCTTTAGTGAGGCATCTCAAGGTTTTTGGTTCCTCATATTGTGCCTTCATACCTAAGGAACAAATAAAAAGAATCAGTCCAAGGAGTCACAAATGTATCTTCTTTGGGTACTCATACCTCCAAAGCATACCATCTCTATGATGAAGTGAATAAGAAGTTTATAATATCTAGAGATGTGATATTTCTTTAGTCTTCCAAGATTGACAATGTTGTTGAGTGGCAGCTTAATCATTTGGATAGATTCGAACATGCAAAGTATTTTCAAGAGTTTGATAGTGAGATTCCACATCTCCTTCTCTTAGCTCTATAATTTCTATGAAAAGCCTTGAAGAAATCAGGTTGAAGGAAATTCATCCCCCTGCTTTGTCAGGAAAGAGCTAAGAGACTACTGGAAGTAGGTAGACATATCTGATAAGCAGTGAGGATACATGTAAGATACAAAGCAAGGATTAATGCAAAGGAGTGTACTGACTATATAAATATCTTCAAGCATATTTCATCCCACTTAGGATTCCTTGCATCATGCTTGGTTAGTCATAAGATCATGTTGGTCACAACCTCCATAGCTTAAATAAACAAGTGGTAATACTCTTCATCTTCTAAGCTATCTAATCAAAAAGTGAAAGCAAGAAAGGCATGTAAAGGAAACGCATGGAATGAATTTTAGTTCTTGCAACCATGCATGTCATTAAAGACCGAATGATACGACAATGATAAGCAAAATTTTAAGCTACAGTAAGAGGTCTATTTCAAAAGATGTGCTTTGTTTTCCATACCTATCCTCTAAAGAGTTATGCATCAGATGGAGTCTTCATGCGGTCCCGATATTCTATCATACCTTGGGTTCCTTCATCTGCTTATTTTTCTCCTTAGTTCCTTGATAGTCATTTATCATGTCATCTTTCTTTGTGGCCCCTTAGAGACATAATTTTGTAGTTTCAATGGGCAATGACTGTTGCAAGATGAGGCCCTGGGAGGACCCATTGACACAGTTTTCGGATGCAAGGCACTGCTATGGGATGAGGCCCTAGGAGGAAACATCTACACAATTTCAAGATGTAATGTGGACTGGGTAGTCAAGGGACAAAACTGCATAGTTTCTGGAGACAGTGGGTTTGAGTTGGAGGAAGGACATTGGAGGAAACCACTGTGTAGTTTTGAATGCTAAGGGAGGTTGGGATTTCTGCGCATTTCACAGTGCCAATAGGTAATGGAAAAGCTTGAGGGTTACATATGTGAAGTGCGCAGTTCAGGAAAGTTGGATGAGGCTAGGTTTCTAAGGATACTCTGAAATTTGGCTAAGTGTGGGATCAATGGAGCTAATGTGAATAGTGATAAAACTTGACTATGATCACACACTTGAAAACTTAGCGATACAACATAGACCATCTAGAACATATAACACATACTTCGCTTAATGCAACAACCTTTGTGGCAACTTATTACAAGTGCGGCTCTAATGATAGGCTTTGGGAGGATAAAGGTGACACTTGTGGAAGATTGTGTGAAATGAGTGTGAAACATGTCTATGTGGTGAGGAAATCTCATTCCCATAAAGGTTTCCCCTTGAAGCAAAACAAACCTCCCTTTGCATGACAATCAATAACCGTCATGCCCAAAGATGACATATTTTATGTAAAGATAAAAGCATGAACAACTCTTAAGATCGAAAAGGGGAGATTTATATCATCAACTTACCAATAAGTGACTAAGGAACGATTGATCACAATATCCATAGTAGGCTTCGAAATTTAAGTGCAAGCCAAAATTTTGGAGGGTGTTGCAGCCACTACAATAGAGCCTTCACCTTCTTACTAGCTTCTTTTCCGACCAATGTCTTGAATTCTAGGAACTTGGAGAATGTTTCGTTTTTCTTCCGCATGAAGAAGATCCAACACTTCCGTGAGAAGTCAGCAATAAAAATGAAAAAATATTTGTGTCTGATAGTGTAGGTTGTCGAGAAAGGCCCATAAACATCATAGTGGATCCTTTCTAGGACTGCTGGTGCTTTGTTGTCCCGATCATGGAATGTGGATTTTATGTACTTCCGCAACGTAAATCCTTTGCATACATCCTACTTCTTAAGTGCTCTTTGAGGGAAGCCGGTGGTTATTTGTCGTATAATATTCAATGTATCACGACGCAAATGACCAAGTATTTTGTGCCAAAGTTCATCGACATCGTGACCTGCGCTTTTTCCACTTTAGTGCTTAATGCAACACAATCTTTCACATCTAGCTTATACATGTTCTTCACACGAGCCCCAATCTACTTCAACTATCTCGTGGATATGTGTCTCATGAATGTTTTTCCTCTATTGAATATCACTTCACAACCATGGTAAACCAACCACTTGGTGACTTCTAGCAGACGGATCTCTAATCTTTTACCTTTACCTTTTTTACTAGTGCCTCGTATTGAAAATTTGAAGACAAAATATTTCTCTTCTCTTAAAAAAATTTCATAAATTCCCCCTCCGTGTAGCAGTGCCGAATGCAACGATAAACAAGTTGTCTCTAATCATATCAGCAGATATGAAAGGGACAGAAGAGGAATTGATGTCTGAGAAATCTTGTCAGTAAAAGTTGTCGCGTCCTTCTTAGTCGACTACACCCACAAAATAAGGAGCCCACCAAATCATTGTATTTATATAAGATAACGTGAATGGTAAGTAAAATAACAACATCGGTATAGGCGCAAGATAGTAGTTGCCTGCAAGCTAGCATACTTGAGGCACATTGTCACGTGCAAGCTGGCAGAGTTGAGGCACATTGTTAAAGTCAATTTTGGATTTGTTAGATAATATTGTCTTAAATTGATATGTTTGTGTTCTAATTGTTAATTGTATGAAATACGTTTCATCTAAAGCGGCCATTGTCTTAGATATAAAGTTCTGTCTCAAAATATTTTTGTCTTAAATTGTTTTTATCTTAAAATAATGTTGTCTTAAATATAAAATTTTGTCTTTAAATATTTGTCTCAAACTACTTTTGTCTTAAATATAAAGTTTTGTCTTAAAATATTTTTGTCCCAAAGTGTTTTTGTCTTAAACTAATTTTATTTTAAATATAAAGTTTTGTCTTAAAATATTTTTGTCTCAAATTATTTTGTCTTAAAGATTATATTTAAGACAATTCAATTGATATTAAATTCTAATGTAAAATACCTAAAATAAAAGGTGATTTTTTAAGCAAAAGATTTCTTTTGTTTTAAAAAAATTATCTTAAAAGTACCCCTAGTGTAATAGTGAAACATTGTATGCAATCAATTTATAGTTGTTTGTCAAGTTGCGTCTGCAACACCGATATTTCCTCCCACGATTTTGTTTCCTCCCCAGGATTCGGTGGCCTCCATGAAGTAATTCACGACTCTCCAGTTAGTGTAACTCGAACAATTCTTTGGAGTTCGGTAAGTTCCCCATTTGTGGTGTGTAAATTAGACTCCGTAAGGTTAGCATCATGGCATGGTGATGGGCGTGGAAGAAAGTGTAAGTGTTGTAAAGTGATGCCCAAAAGGAATATCGTTCATCCAACAAGGTTCATGAAGTTATCAAAACCTACACAAAATTAAAATTAAATCTAAAATTAAAATTAAAATTTCTGAAAATAGGAGTAAAAACACCTTCGCCTTGCTCCTGTTTTGCGAAACTCTCAATAATTGGCCACAATTTAAGAATCCCCAACGACTTTGTAATCGTATCTATGAACATTTCTGCAATTTTGGTTTTTAAATAGTGTATCAAAGTTTATTTATGAACATTTCTGCAATTTTGGTTTTCAAATAAGTGTACCAAAGTTTATTGAAAATGGCTGTAACAAAGTTATTGAAAATAAGTATACCAAAGTTTATTGAAAATGACCGTAACAAAGTTGATTGAAAATGAGTGTAAGAAAGTTTATGGAAAACGATTGCCGTTCCACTTTGTAAATGTGATTTATTCACATAATTATCCAATAATTTTCTGGTAAAAGTGTGCATATAAATCTATCTTAACATAATAATTGCTATGATGATTTATTCACATAATTATCCAATAATTTTCTGGTGCATATAAATCTATCTTAACATAATAATCGCTATGGCTTGTAGGAATAACGAAGATACTCTAGAATTGATGCTATTTAAAGCTTCCGTTGTTAACTCCTTACACATTGTTGTGCATGTTCATATCCATTTCACTAAACTCTTCCCAATTTACTTTAGATACACTGAGTAGTGAGGACTATGTTACCATGCAATATTTGTTTATAATAAGCATAATTTTTGTATAAATATAATTTTTAAATTTAGCAGTAAACACTATGCTATTATGCAATACTAGTTTATAATAGCCAGACTTTGTTCAACCACATAAAAGTGAGAATTTGTCTATGCTATTATGCAATACTAGTTTATAAAAGTGAGAATTTGTCTATGCTATTATGCAATACTAGTTTATAATAACGATACTTTGTTCAACCACATAAAAGTAAGAATTTTTCTACATTGTTGAGGTTTCCATTCCAATTAATGGGGAAATCTTTAGAGTGAAAACCCTTTAGCACAACTCTATTAAATTTGACATATAGAAAGGTCCTCTATTTATGTCTCTACATTGTTGAGGTTTCCATTCCAATTAATAGGAAATCTTTAGAGGGCAAAGCCTTGGGCACAACTCCATTAAATTTGACATGTAGAAAGGTCCTCTATTTATACTTTCATTTTTTCATTGATTCATTTTTTAAGTTTATTCATATTAATTTACAATTTATTATCATAATAGATTTTATAATATTATGAAATATTTTATTATGCAGTTCATTATTTTGGATCTTAGATTTATTATTATAAGCTTAATGTTCAAATTTATGGAAATAATTGAAATTGAAAGGAAAGATCAAGAAAATAAACATATCATCCATGCAAAACTTTGAAAACCCAATAAAAAAGAAAACTCAAATAGATGGTCAAGACTATGCCCTCTCTATATTTCTTAGTTGTGAAATCAAGTACAAAGAAAAGAGCATTCACTATAAAGTTACCATGGATGTCTCAATATCTCACTCCTATATGATCGATTCAGTTATGTAATAATACTAACAATATAAAAATAAGAGAACCCCTCCTCTTTCTAGTGACCTAAAATTTAATATAGCATGACAGTCATCTAGGGTTGGAGTTAGGGATCTTGCATGCATCAACCCTCAATTAGAGTTACGTAATTGGACCATCTCAAATCTTTTGGAAAATCCATACCTTACTAGCCAATGTGCCTTGAGTAATAGGTCTAAAGTGACATCCACATACTATGATGACGTTCAATAACGTAGGCTAACTAGAAGGACAGATAATTTTTGCATGCAAATTTTGATTGAGATGATATATAGGTCAGTGGGAAGCTTACAATGTGTAGAATGACATTGAAGGGGTTGGATCTATGCTTGCAAGTTTTACCCCAAAAAATGACATTTGTTACCTCAAACTACATTTGAAATGTTTGAGACCTAAAATCACCAAACTTATACATGCTCTTAAAATAGGCCATGCAAGCACAAAAAATTTTAGGGCATAAATTTATGCCATGAGTTAATTTTCAATGGTTTTTTCAAAACAAACATTTTCTAATTGTCATTTTTTCTAAAATTGATTTTCCAAAACAACATAATATAAATGCTTTAACCTAAAAAATTAGTAAAATTTTATAGAAACTACGTAAAACCTAAGAAATTTAATTTTTTCAAAAATATTTCCAAACATTTTACTATTTAAAATAGTTTTTCATTTGTAAACTTTATCCTATTTGGAAGCCAATTCCCCCAATTTTTCCACTCAGAAATTACAACGATAGATGAATAATTTATATAGTGATTCATTTTAGATCATACTTCTCCATTTAGGGAGGCTTTTCACCAAGAAAAGAGTTTACTAAAAGAGGTGAGGAAAATTTCCCTCTACCTTCTCCCTAGAGTTTAATTTGGCCTTGCTTGGAAATTGTCATTTCAATCCTATCTACTAGAGTTCATTTTACCCCTATTTGGTAGCTTCCCCCTTTTTTTTTTTTTGAGTTCATTTTACCCCTATTTGGTAGAATTTTCTTTTTGGTCTGTAAAATTGTACTATTGACTCTACGACTCTACTTGGTATTATAGTGCTAATTCCTCTATTGTAAGTAGGTATTGCTCAATATTTTTCTTATCCAACATGGAAGACTCACATAGTTTCAAACTCTCCAAATTCACTACTGAGTAAATGTGCATATATAGCGGTGGACTTAGTTTATAAGAATTGTCACACACCTTCTCCAATACTTCAAAATGATTGAAAACAAATCTTTAAGGTTTAATCTTCTTATTAGGGCCCTATATCCTTACCGTTTTTACATGTAACTACCGTTGTCACTCTCTTTGAAAGTTTTCTCCATTCTATTCTAATCATGTGGGGTTTTGTGCTTTTCATATAGCTTCTTCTCCTATACTTAAATATGCTTAGAATATTTTCCGAAAAAAAGGAAATATACTTTCAATGCATCCCTTATGATGTGTTATCTCAAAAAATACCCAAAGCAGGTTTCAAAACAAGACTTACTAATAAAAGTGTGGATTTTTATATTATAAGAGAGTTGAATATAATTCAAATTTTCATCCTAGGTATTTGGATGCTTCTTATTGTAACCTCTCAAAAGATGAATTAATGTCATGTTGACATTTATATTTACCCATCTATTTGTTGATGGAAATTTATAGCTTTCTTTAAGTTAGTGTCCATATTCTCCCAAAATGTGTCCCAAAATCCATTGAGAAATTTGGTATCCATATTTGAGATTATGCTCCATGGGATCCCAAAGTGCACCTAGACATATTAAAAAAACATGTTTTCTACATTTTCCCCTTTGCTAGTATTTTTACACAGAAAATGAATGCACATCATATTGAACTTGTCAACTATCACAAATAGATAGTCTGTCACTAGTTGTTTGTTGGAAAACCGCCCATGAAATTCATGGAGAGGTTGTCCCAAAGTCTAGTGGGTATAGGAAAGGGTTGGTATAAGCCTTGCTTTCTATTACCATGTTTGTTGTTACATCTAAAGTGTACATCCTCCAATCATAGGCTAATACACATAACTCTATAAGATGGTATTTGTCTTCCCAAGACCAAAATGTCCTACAAGCTCAAAGGTGCAAGCCCCTTTGATAAGTTGTAGTATTTCACCTTTACAAACATAGAGCATGCATTTGGGGAATTTGAAGGTAAAAAATGGGCTTCAAACAAAAAATATACTAAAAAAATTAACTTTATAAGAATCAATGAGATTCAATATGATGATGTTAATCCCAGGGGTAAATAGTTTGAATGGAAAATAAGAAAACTATTTTTTTAAGTGTATTTTCGTCTTATATTTTTCTAGGTTTATTCAAATGTGAAGTATAGAAATTTATTGAATGCAAAATTAAATTCCACATCCAACGAGCACACACTCTAGATACTTCTGAGTAGACCCACATCGAAAAACGTTTAAAATACTTGAGAAAACATGGCAAAACACTTTTGCATGTGTTTCAATTTTTTTGATGTGGGTCGACTCAGAAGTATTCAGAGTAGGTGCTCTTTGAATGTGGAGATTAATTATGCATCCAATTATTGTCTACGTTGACATTTAAGTAAACCTATAAGGAGATAAGTTACCAAAAATATAATAAAAATTAGTTTAGTTTTTTTTTTTAGAGATTCATCTCTTATTTTATTATTTCAATTATATTTTATTATTTCCTTAGGAGATCATTTTAGACCTCAAAATTCACTGTAATGCTTCCTTGTAGAGCAACCTAACTTCTACGAAATGTATATTGTTCAAAATTACATCAAGACTTTCTTTACAATAATTTGGTTCGAGTAGCTAATAAATACCTCTTTATGTCCTCAATCTTCCATATATATATATATATATATATATAAGAGATAAAATTTCCATATGTATAAGAGTTTTTAAAGATGTAATCTTAAACATGAATAGCCTTAAAATCAAGATTGTGTACTTATTAGTGTTGTTATTTTCCATCTATTATTATCATGAAACTCCTTGATTCATTTCTCTTGTCCAAATTACAACATCTAAGCCTTCATTTTTTCAAATAGATACTACATAAACTCGTTCAACTACTTGCAATAAAATTAAACATACATATAAAATACAAATTAATTATATTAGTTAAATTTTATAATTATTAAACTAAAAGAATTGTATAAATACATTATAGTTTGCAAAATCAAATTAATCACTAACTAATTTAATTTAACATTATGTAATCTAAAATATTTATTTTTAATTTAATATTATTGTTAATCTAAATATTATTATAATGGTATTTTTTTATTTAAAATTATTAATTATCAACTCAACCAATACTATTTATTATTTTCAAATATTTTTTAAAAAATACTTCCAATGTGTTTTATTATATTACAATTCTCTCCTTATAATAAGTGAATTATTTATCAAATTGGACAACCTACACAACTTAAACTAGAATAATAGTAAAACACTTCAAATGATATAAATAAATCACATTCGCGTGATTCTAAAATAGTCCTAAAATGGTACCATATTTGGATTCTAGCAATTTGGGTAGCATATACAAACTTCCTATGCTAATGGGTTTGCTTGTGGCATTTATGGTTCCCTCTATTTGGATACTTATAATAGGATGTGTTGGAATTCTTTTCTAATTCTTAGTTGTCTTTTTAGTCCCTGCCCTCTGGGTCTGGCAGCGACTATAGCAATCGGTTTTGGTCGGTTGCTATTAGTTCGACGCGAGAACCCATAAACAACGGAATTCATTAACCTAAGTTTCAAGTTTATATTCCATAAATCACTTTTTTTTAACCAATACGAAATTCCCACCGCTATTTCGACCACTAAGAATTTTAACGATCTCATTTGGCCTCATATCGAGGCCAGGATCTGGGCAAACTTAGGATAAAGCTTCATTTAACATATGGATTCAATCAATTTTCTGAACATTGAAACTAATGTTAGCATTGCATTAGCATTAATTCGCTAACATTAAATGTTTAAATGATATATCAGTGAACTAGAACTACTTTATAAGTAGCTCAAGTTGCCAACACATGTTCCATGCTTGCTTCGGTGTCTGTCTGCATGTTGATTCGGTGTCTGCATGAGAATCCCAATCCCAGGTCTCTGTCTTCATAACTCACTGCCTACATGCTCTGCGCTCCCACAGACGGATGTCTTCATAACTCACTGCCTACATGCTTTACGCATGCTGCTATCAATCTTCTGAAGCTCTGAGCTGAAATACCTCTGGATCCCTATCCATTTAATCCAGAGAGCAGTGAACGATATTTCTCGGCGGTGGCTTCCTGCCCGCTCCACCCTGCACCATAGCTCTCGGCAGTGGCTTCCTGCCCGCTCCAGTAACCGACGAACAAAAACGGTGTAACAAAGAGCACCGCCATTCTTGAGTGCTCAGAACCAGAAGCTGTGTGCTCGAAGAGGAAGTCTGTGGCGACACAACATATTTTTTTTAGGCGGTCAATAGCATAATTTTGCAAAAAAGTGGATTTATTTTTAGGCATATTGCTTCAAAGTGTAGACAAAAAACAGCATGCATGATACTGGGATTGATTTAAATTCGATTAGCATGATATTGGGATTGATTTAGATTCGATTAGCATGATACTAGACTACATTTGTGAATGCGTCCCACATTATACATATTTACATATATTGGCAGTATTTATGTACACACCTTGAATGCTAATGCAGGGTCCACAAGGCAAAGGGCTGCTGCGATGAGCGCCGCAATGCTTGAACGGCCTAAAATCTCAGGTACTCCCCAACTCATTTGGCTAAAGCCATGCGCATCATTATTACTATCTGCTGTCTGCAAATTCATGCATCAACACTACATTAGAATGGCTTTTCTAAGATGGTAAGGTGCCAAAAAGAATGATAGCTTGTCACCTGTTGCTGCTGTGCATGTTTAGTTGTTTTAAAGGCTAAAGCCGAAGCAGCCGTGGAAGCAGGGGGGCATTTCCACTGTCTTTGATTTCACTGTGAGAATGAAGACACAGATGACAGGGAAGAAATACAGCGAACAAAGACTCCATAAAGTCCTGCATATACCCACACAAGATGATCATCAACATACCCAGATTTTATCATACACTGGTAAATTTTTATTTATATTGCATTAAAGGCTTAAACGAACCTTCTCAAATTGAAACCACTCAAAATAGGGAGGAGGAAATATGGCCTCGATCTCTGATTTCCCCTGAGCAGGATAGGGTCCGTCGAGGAAACACTGCAAAACATAAACATATATCGATTCTTTACAAAAGTCTATACATAGCAACTTTTAAATTCTCTGTGACTCTGTGCTCAACTACCTACAAGACTCAGAATTAGGGCGTACCATATCAAGTTTTTCGGTGATTGAAGAATCCCATCTACTGATTTGTTTCTGCAGAAAGCTCCTGCTGGTTCTGAATCCATGCAGACACAACACTCTCAGCTTTTTCTCCATGTTGGACTGCTGCTTCTTCTCCTTTCTCCTTTCTCTGCTGCAACTATGCCAATGCAAATAATTATGCGATATTTTCAGAAGTACCATATCAAGTTTTTCGGTGATTGAAGAATCCCATCTGCTGATTTGTTTCTGCAGAAAGCTCCCGCTAGTTCTGAATCCATGCAGACACAGCACTCTCAGCTTTTTCTCCATGTTGGACTGTTGCTTCTTCTCCTTTCTCCTTTCTCTACTGTAGCTATGCCAATGCAAATAATTATGTGATATTTTCAGAAATCTGAGAGAAGCAGGGCATGATCTGTGAAGAAATATGAATGTACTTGCTGTTTTCTGCAATTTTCGACGGTGGAAGAAGCTAACCTTGCGTCATTTCAAACCTGGATTATTTTGTCTGCCCGATTGCTTATTGACGTGCCGCGTAGCGCAGGGTTTGGGCAGGTGGCATGCTTTCCAACTGACAATTGTTTTCTTCTTCTTCAACAAGTGGTCGAGTATGGCTTGATAACTGCTTCCTTCGATACGACAACTCTAGCTTCTTCTGAAAGCTAGACACCGATGGGATTTACCTGGAGAATGTGAACGATATCAGCACAAATCATCTAAATATACTTACGAACGCTACTGTTAATCTCCTTTCCGACCTGTCTGAGATGGCTTATGTTGAACTTGACACGGATTGCTTTATGCCTGGCTAGACCCACCTGACGACAATTATGCTTAGCGAAACAATAGCAACTATGCTTTGCGATACAAGAGCGAAGTACCATATCAAGTTTTTCAGTGATTGAAGAATCCCATCTGCTGATTTGTTTCTGCAGAAAGCTCCCACTGGTTCTGAATCCATGCAGACACAGCACTCTCAGCTTTTTCTCCATGTTGGACTGTTGCTTCTTCTCCTTTCTCCTTTCTCTGCTGCAGCTATGCCAATGCAAATAATTATGCGATATTTTTAGAAATCTGAGAGAAGCAGGGCATGATCTGTGAAGAAATATGAATGTACTTGTTGTTTTCTGCAATTTTCGACGGTGGAAGAAGCTAACCTTGCGTCGTTTCAAACCTGGATTATTTTGTCTGCCCGGTTGCTTATTGACGTGCTGCGTAGCGCAGGGTTTGGGCAGGTGGCATGCTTTCCGACTGACAACTGTTTTCTTCTTCTTCAATAGGTGGTCGAGTATGGCTTGATAACTGCTTCCTTCAATACGACAACTCTAGCTTCTTCTGAAAGCTAGACACCGATGGGATTTACCTAGAGAATGTGAACGATATCAGCACAAATCATCTAAATATATATACGAACGCTACTGTTAATCTCCTTTGTGACCTGTCTGAGACAGCTTATGTTGAACTTGACACGGATTTCTTTATGCCTGGCTAGACCCACCCGACGACAATTATGCTTAGCGAAACAATAGCAACTATGCCTCGCGATACAAGAGCGAAGTACCATATCAAGTTTTTCGGTGATTAAAGAATCCCATCTGCTGATTTGTTTCTGCAGAAAGCTCCCGCTGGTTCTGAATCCATGCAGACACAACACTCTCAGCTTTTTCTCCATGTTGGACTGCTGCTTCTTCTCCTTTCTCCTTTCTCTGCTGTAGCTATGCCAATGCAAATAATTATGCGATATTTTCAAAAATCTGAGAGAAGCAGGGCGTGATCTGTGAAGAAATATGAACGTACTTGCTGTTTTCTGCAATTTTCGACGGTGGAAGAAGCTAACCTTGCATCGTTTCAAACCTGGATTATTTTGTCTGCCTGGTTGCTTATTGACGTGCCGCGTAGCGCAGGGTTTGGGCAGGTGGCATGCTTTCCGACTGACAGTTGTTTTCTTCTTCTTCAACAGGTGGTCGAGTATGGCTTGATAACTGCTTCCTTCGATACGACAACTCTAGCTTCTTCTGAAAGCTAGACACCGATGGGATTTACCTGGAGAATGTGAACGATATCAGCACAAATCATCTAAATATATTTACGAATGCTACTGTTAATCTCGTTTTCGACCTGTCTGAGACGGCTTATGTTGAACTTGACATGGGTTGCTTTATGCCTGGCTAGACCCACCCGACGACAATTATGCTTAGCGAAACAATAGCAACTATGCTTCGCGATACAAGAGCAACGATCGATGGATTGATTTATGAGCAACAGGCGTCCCGACGGAGGAGGCAGCAACCGCCACTTTTCGCTCATGTGAACGACCGCAAATCTATCGTTTACGGGCAGATACGCTACGGGTTGGGGCAGGGACTAGCTGCCTCGCAGCCCGTCTTGTTTCATATTGTTACGAGGTTGGCCAAGAGCATGTAGACCTTTTCTACTCTCTAGTGAGCAACATGAACAACACAGTTCTTCCACGCTAAAACTTGAATTTATGGGCTAGAGTGGACAAATGAGTATCCTCCATTTACATGATTTGGAGGAGGTTGGAAAGAAGGTTAAATCTAGTTAATGGAAAGAGTAAATTTTAATATGCCTTGGTTTTAGTGATATTTTAATATCTAGAGTGTTTTTATTTTATAGAGATAAACGGTCAACTATTTTTCGTGTTCATATATTAATTTATTAAAGATATTTTTGAAGTATATTTATGCTGAATTGGTGGTGGTTTATATTGAAATTGGGTTTGAAATTTTTAAAAATTTTAAATTATGAATTGCCAAGATTTGATAATATGGGAATATTTTTTTGTATTCAACAGATAGTATAGAAAGTATGTGAATGGTTTTTCAGTTTCTTTGTTCTTCTCTTTTTTTTAATTTATTAAAATAATTAATAAAATATGGTCAAATCAATCCACACAAGACGAACGAGTGATCCAATCAATCGATGCAAGAAGAAAAAATGGACACAGAATGAGTGGTTGGTTGTGTTTACAATTCTATTTAAACAATAAACGAATGCCAGATCTATTTCCTTGAACTTCTTTTGTATGGTATACTGGCTTAAACAGCTAGAATAGACAACATCACACGATTGAAAATGTGATCCATATAAGTATATTATTAGTTACATTTAGATTTATGTACTTTTGGCACTATAACAATAAATGTAGGAAGAATCGATGGACACAGAACAAATGGTTGGTTATGTTTACAATTTTATTTAAACAATAAATGAATCCCTGATCTACTTCCTTGAACTTTTTTTGAATGGAATACTAGCTTAAACAATTGAAATAGACAACATTACAGGGTTAAAAATGTGATTTGTATAAGTATCTTATTAGTCACATTTTGATTTATGTACTTTTGCAGCTCTAACTAGTATTAATACCAGAGGAATTAATATGCCCGAAGTATTAATTTGCATAGACACTCTCTGTCATGCCCCCAAGCCTACGGTGGTCTTTCAACCGTGCCAGCGAGGTACAGCACCACCGAACACTTTCTTTTTAACAATACTTGTGCATATGGACTATGCCTAATTCACAACCATGTACTTAGTTTGTGCTTCTCAACCAAGTATAATATTAGTTATCCTTTATATCAATGAACACCCATACTTTATTCATTATCATCAACAATTATAAAAGAGAACAACAATTGCACGATATAAAGGGGAGGGGCAGCTCCTGAACAAGTCTGCCCGATAATATATTATAACCAGTATTTCAATAATACAATCTCCAAGTATACTTGGAAAAAATCCAAGTCTATACTTAGCCAATTTTACAACCGAGGCATAAACCTGCCTTTACAATATTCGTGCCAATATTACACGGTAGGAGGGTGCTCACCCGAGACACCAAGACCTCCTCCTCAAGCCTTACACAAATCTGCAACCAACGCTTCAACCGGCACACCTTTCCCAACCTTCGACAAGAATACCAAGACTACGGAATTACCAAGTCATGTGCATGAGCTATGCGCACTTCCTTCCCTTCTGTGCACTTATCCTTCCTTATGCGAAGTGAAGTGATGCGTTGAACTTTCATTGATGTCCAAATGAGTGCCAAGCGTAGCCAATATATACACATGGTATGAGGGTAGTGGCTACCCAGCCGACCCCCTTATCGTGTGGCTTACACACCCGCAATCCGCTCATAGAATAGTGGGCCAACCCCTTGGATATGCCCACGCACATCGGGTATAAGAATGCCATTGTTTCCACACCATTTGTCAAGTGTCGTAAAGTCGCACTTCTTTCGTCGCATGAAGTTCGTATGTTCGTCGCTTTCTTGTGTGCTACTGCCCGCGCTCTACCCGCGCGCCCGTCATGCGCGCCCGCCGGTTTGTCGTTACTCACCTGCCCATCGCGTGCACGCCCTGTCGCCCGATGCCTGCCCGTCGCACAACAAAGAAGGCGTTACATCCTCCTCCACCTAAAGTCGTTGTCGTCCTCGACAACATCCCCAAACACCAGTCCATGATGTCAACTCCTCCACATATGGCAAACATCCCTGCAACATATGTAGGACTCCATCTCCACCATGTCTCATCTTAGCAACCAATTGTTACCAAGATAATCCATACCAAAGTATGTCATATATCAGATGTCCATGATCATCGACCACCCTGTCACAATCTCCCCATGCTGCTGTCCACCATGGAACGCTGGTCCTCCCAACTCAAGCTACACATCCACTGCAATAATGTGTCAAACTCCATCATTTCATCATCACCATGTGTATAACTGCCATCAACAAGTGCTAACACACCTCCACCATGTGCCAACATCTCATCAATCTGTCAAGTGCTCTATGTGAACACCTCCCTCCATCCAAGTGAGCTCCCCCATGTAGTCTCTCCCTCAAGTGTAGACCCCATAGTTCCATCCCTTTGCACATTGGTACCCCTCGTGACTTGAACTAGTTGGGTAGCTAATCCAACCATACACCCAAACCACAAGAATGCACATCCTTATGTCACCATCAGCCTTTCCCTTGACTTCTGCTACATCTTGGACTCATCAAGAATCTCCCATGCTCAGGTCCATGGAAATTCCATCCCATCTGCAACATGATCAAGCCATGGCTTAGTTGCACAAGAGTGTACAACCTCTCCATTAGCTCATACATCTCCATGTCATAACAACATCTGCACAACATCCTTTGCTTCGGCATACTCCCATAGAATGTCCATGAATGACACTTCTACTCATGCTCCAACATAATGTCCCTGCACAACTGTCATGCTCCCTATCTCCAACCTAATGTCCACAACTCTCAAGTCCAACTTTCCAAACCACGATCCCACTCTCATCTGAGTGTCCTTCATCACACCAATAACAGCTTTCATGGTAGAGTTGACTGCTTTGAAAGCACTCAATTCCCTCTCCATCTTTGCTTTCTTCCCAAAAGACTTTGCTGCCTTCCTACTCAAGAAGCTATGAGTAGCCCCCGTATCAACCAAAGCTGCAAATCTCTTGCCCTTCATGGTCACCTGCACAAAGCTCAGCTTCAAGGTATTACCTCCTTCTGTCTGCTTTGTCTTATGTCTTATATCAGCAACCTTCTTCAAGAATTCGGCCTCAGAAGTGTCAATTGGTCCATGCTCCAACTTGACTTCCTTCTTAAGGTACTTCACCTCCTTTCTTGGCTCATCTATGCAACCCGATCCTAGTCTAGCTTGACTTCCTTCAAGCTTGTCCTTCATCGACCTCTGCTTAAGTGCACCAACCAAGTGTACATTGACTACTCTCATAGAACTAAGTTTCCGCACATCCTTTGGATTGTCACGGTAGTAAGTCCCCAGCCTGTCAATGTAGTCAAGCTCCTCTTGCTCAATCACAACAACCTTCTTTCCAAGAAGCTTCTTCTTTATCTCTTCCTCAATCTGCTTGATTTCAGCTTCCACCATGGCACTTTTCTTCCTTAAGCGGGCTCTTTCATCAAAGAGCTCTTGAAGACCAAGACAACTTCGTTGGATCTCCTTATCAAGTTCCTTGAGTTCAATATCTATCGTACTTCTGCATTGGCTCTTGAGTTCTTCAAGTTCCCTCCTTAGTTCCAAACAGCTTTCCCGAACCCTCATGTTCTCAGCCTTCATCGCAACCCAGTTAGAACTCCATTGACCCATTTGTTCCAACACTTCGTACCTCAAGACTTCACCCAGACCATGGCTAGACTCACCTATCGTAGGTTCATCCACCATCTTGCCTTTCAGTCTTCTATCCGTCCCCTACATAATGAACCAGTCCTTGTTTCACTTGAGTGTGTACCACTTCCTTCACTTGCAAGTACCTGTCATCATACTTCTTCACGAGCAACCTGCTCAACCCAGTCTTGCAAGACTCTTCCAAGTCTTTAGACTAGTTGTGATACCAAATGTCACACCCCAAAGCCTACGGTGGTCTTTCAACCACGCCGGCGAGGTGCGGCACCACCTAACACTTTCTTTTTAACAATACTTGTGCATATGGACTACGCCTAATTCACAACCTTGTACTTAGTTTGTGCTTCTCAACCAGGTATAATATTAGTTACCCTTTATATCAATGAACACCCATACTTTATTCATTATCATCAACAATTATAAAAGAGAACAACAATTGCACGATATAAAGGGGAGGGGCAACTCTCGAACAAGTCTGCCCGATAATATATTATAACCAGTATTTCAATACAACAATCTCCAAGTATACTTGGAAAAACTCCAAGTCTATACTTAGCCAATTTTACAACCGAGGCATAAACCTGCCTTTACAATATTCGTGCCAATCTTGCATCGTAGGAGGGTGCTCACCCGAGACACCAAGACCCCCTCCTCAAGCCTTACACAAATATGCAACCAACTCTTCAACCGGCACACCTTGCCCAACCTTCGACAAGAATACCAAGACTGCGCAATTACCAAGTCATGCGCATGAGCTATGCGCACTTCCTTCCCTTCTGTGCACTTCTCCTTCCTTATGCGAAGTCAAGTGATGCATTGAACTTTCGTTAATGTCCAAATGAGTGCCAAGCGTAGCCAATATATACGCATGGTATGAGGGTGGTAGCTACCCAGCCGACCCCCTTATCGTGTGGCTTACACACCCACAATCTACTCATAGAACAGTCGGCCAGGCCCTTGGATATGCCCACGCACATCGAGTATAAGAACGCCATCGTTTCCACGCCATTTGTCAAGTGTCATAAATTCGCACTTCTTTCGTCGCATGAAGTTCGTATGTTCGTCGCTTTCCCGTGTGCTGCTGCCCGCGCTGTACCCGCATGCCCGTCGTGCGCGCCCGTCGGTTCATCGCTACTCACCCGTCTGTCGCGTGCACGCCCAGTCACCCGGCGCCCGCCCGTCACACAACAAAGAAGGCGTTACACTCTCCCTCTAAATGTGTTTTCCTCTGCAAAAAAAGGATGGCTCTCAATGATGGCTCAAAGCTTGCTATGATTTTAAAGATGATAGCTCCAACAATGATGGCTCCACGGGATGGTTCCCAGAACAACTATTGATCGAAGTGATGGCTACACGCTTTGATCTAATGGTAATATTATAAAATCTGGTAGTTATGGCTTCAATATTAGTATTTTATAATATGGTTTTCGTTTATAATATTAGGTTTTATCCAACAATATAATGGGATGGCTCCATGCTTTGATATGATGGTAATATTATAAAATCCCTTATGACTTCAATATTAATGTTTTATAACATTAGTTTTTGTTGACTATATTAGGTTTTATATTATAATATTAGTTTGTATCTCACAATAGCAATGCATTCAATTAATTCATGGAATATTTAATTTGTAGGTTACCATTTGATTGCATTAACAGTAAGTAAAAGTGGCATTAAGAATTGATGCATATGCAACAAAATATTTACATTCATGTGAACAAGAAATCTATGTTTTTTGATTCAAATTAATTGGATAGAAAACTATATTTTTAGTATTTTTGTCAACTTAGATTTTAGCATAAGATGCTCTTTATCAATAAATGTGACAATTTCAAAATCTAAATATATTCACCACTCTTAATGGTTTTGGATATTAATCATAACATGTTTATTTAGTAACATAACTTACAATGGCTTCTAAAATTATGGTTGATTGACTTCATTTGTAAAAGATTGACATATAAATGATGGAAAATGAGGCCTTTAGAGTATATCAACTACATTTACTAATGTGGTTGCGTTAATCTAATGTATCAAAGAATGTTACATAGATTATCGATTTGGTCTAATTACAAGGAATTTAATTTATTGAAATAAATTAGCATTGGTTTAGAATGTATCATGCAACTTAAATATTGCTTAATTACTCGGTGAGTTTTTTCGATGGGGTAGCTCAAGGAGGGAGATGTGGGTGCGGAATCTGGATAAAACTATTAGAAGAACAAGAGTTCTGGATTCACTGGAATGTGGGAGAGGGAACAATTATGAAAGCAGAAGCTATAGCCTTATGGGGATTACTATGGTTTATTAAATAATTGGATATCGCTCAAATACAAATTTATGGGGATTCCAAATGTATGATAGATCATGTTAAGGGGAAGAAAAACATCCAAAAAAATTCCTACAATCCTGGCTGAGGCATATATAAAGTATATGGAATACTCTTCATCATCCTTCCATTCAACATATTAGTAGGGTACACAATAAGATCATGGATCAATTGTCAAAGAAAGGATTATTAGTCATAGAAGAAGGTATGCATATCCTGATAAAAATAGGATCAAACGAGTTAGAAGTAGAAAATATCAAGCTGTCGGGATAGACTACTGAAGATCATCACAACAAAGTGAACATCAATGCAAATAAGTTCCTTGAAAATCTTTGTATCATTTTTGTTAAAGTTTTGTACAATTTTTGTATTTGGTTTTGTATAGAAAAGAAAGAGTAATGACTACTTTATTGTAGTAATATACAGAACATGTAAATGATCCGAGATACATTCTAGTCTTATAGATTCCCATAGTGTGTAACTGTGATATATTGTGGAGGGGGCAAAGCGTATATAGATTCATAGCCTTTGTTTTATATTAGCATACAGTTTCAAATGTTTGTATAAAGAGTATTTACTCCTCCATGTAATCAAATAGTAGATATCACAAGATTTATGAGGACGATCTATCCATCATATGTATGTACTGTTTTAATCATAATATAAAACAAACAATTTTTTCTTGCTAAAAAAAACATAAGTATTGCTTAATATTTGACATCAAAACATGATACTTTAACATTTACTTTTATCTCTTCCAATTCTACACTAATAACTAACATAAATATATTTATTGTTTAGATAGAGCCATATTATAGGGAATTTAGACTTATCGGTGAGCTTGTTTATATATTATAGGTTTTGATTTGTAGTGACATGCCTCTTTCCATGTGAGATTTGCTAGGTTAATAATGTAATTGTTTAGTATTTACTTAATTGGTAAATGAAAGATCAAATTAAACAAACAATTTTGTTAGAGCTTGTTTATATATTATATGTTTTGATTTGTAGTGACATGCCTCTTTCCACGTGACATTTGTTAGGTTAATAATGTAATTGTTTAATATTTACTTAATGGGTAAAAGAAAGATTATATTAAACAAACAATTTTGTTAGATATGCATTTATGGTCATTGGATGCCTATGTGCCACAACTAATCTTATTATTGTGATACCAAATTCCAATTTATTGTGAATAAATCCTTGAATTTTGTTTCATTCTATAAGTATTTGATATGAATGTGTAGTAGTTTTTACCATTTATATTAACAACTTTTTATTTTTCTTTATACATATTGATGAGATTATTTCTCCAAAAAATAAGTATTAGGTGAGATTGGGATCTAATTAATATAGATTTATATGTTATTAAAGAGACATTGTGTATTACACTTACTACATTAACATAGTAGGTACGTAACAAATTTCATAAATCATGATTCAAAGGAGTATTGGTCTTACCTTTCATGTAATGAACTTGTTAATAATGTCAATATTAGATTCACTAACCATAACTAAAAAACTCCATAAATTGAGAGAGAAAAACACGAAAACCAATACACAAATAATGTGTATACATACACACTTCTACACTTCAATCCTATTTCTCTCATTCTTTGCCTTTGTTAACACAATTCATTAACTACATCAGTTGTGACGTGACTAGAAAGGAATAGGAAAAACCAAAACCCCTTGAGAAGGATTCATAGTATTACAACAAAATTTCAAGATGTTTGACCATTGCAGAGCTTCACTTCAATTTAATCTTCATATCTCAAGTCATGAAGTTTCCATATCTCTCTATGATTCATATTCCAAGATATAATGGCTCCCTAAGCTAAACTTGTTGACGAACATATATTTTATGCTTCTCTTATTATACCTTTAAATTTCACTAAGCTAATGAGATAATGCGATTAGACCTGGGATTTAATAGCCAAAGTTAAAATATAGTTATTTACAACAACTCTTTACAGTGAAGTAAAATAAAATTATATATTATAGATTTGCACAACATAAATCTAATGGATTTGACTATATAGATATAATAATAAAAAAATAAGTTACATAATTAATTACCTTTAATGTTGTATATTAATAAACTGAAATTAAAGCGAAATATCAATAAATAAATGAGTCACTTTTACATGCTTATTTCTTAAAAATAATATCTTATCAGTCATAAGACTGTACAGATATGTGTTTAAATCTAATATAAAATTTAATAATATTTTTTGCAATACATATCAAAAAAATTTACCTCGAAAATTAAAAATACATATAATAAATTTATTGGAAAAAGTATGTTAAATATTTCAGCTATCAAGAATACTAATTATATTAACAAAATGACAGTACAACTTTATATTTCAACGATTTCCACGAAAATTAGGACCAAAAACTTCTTTAAAATGTGTATAATGTAATAGGACGCAATATAATTCATACAATAGACATCATAATTTCAAACAATAAAGCAAGATATAGTGTTGGGAAGGAAGTATGGGCACTTTTTGATAAAACTGGTAAACGATATTTTTGCAAAAATTATACGAATTAACATTGGCATAAAGAAATATCATAGTAAATAATGTAAAAAATAATAGAAATCTTAAGAAAAATACCAGAAATAAGATAAGTTCACTTTACTCTTTATCACTCCTGAAACGATTTTTACTATCACCAAAATAGGTAAGTTCTCATACTTTTTAAATAACAAATAAGAGGAAAATTAACAACTTTCAGAACTTATGCATATCTCTCCTCATTATCAATTTAGTATAGTTATACTTTTGAAGAAAAAATTTGTGTTAAGATAATGTTTTTCCTTTTTATCGATAGAAAGGATTTAAGAGAGATTGTCGTATAAATTAATTTGATTTCATAAAGTATATGGGATTCCTAACCTTTCTCATGAAGTATCTAGGTTAATCTTGTAATTCTATAATAAACATATAGATATGAAATTATGGTTAACACCACAATCATCATAATCATGTGCATAAAGTAAGCCACCAACCATAAATATTCATATAATCAAAGCATATAAAACTAACTTGTGCCTCCCATATGAATCATCGTCAAAACTTATACCATGAACATGATAAAGTGTTGATCCAAAATATGCTAGTGTCAAATCTAAAACACAACAATTAAAACAAGTTCGCGTTGCACACGGCATACCTGCCGAAAATAGCTTGTATATTAACTTGGATTGAAATAATAAGCCAAGTCAATTGACCAAGTTCAAAAGAAGCATAGGACACATGACTAACCAAGTATTAGTTTCCAGTTTGATCATACATTGCTAGTCTTCGTCTTGGCTGCTTCTTAGACTGGAACTTCATTAGTCTAGTCAATAAATCCATATCTACCTAGTCAAGAGGTGAAATTGTTTCCACAACAGGGCTCTCTCTATGAACTGACGCTCTATAACAGCTAGGGACAAGCATTCAGCCCGCCATTGCGAGACACCCAAATATTTAGCAACATGCAGAACACACCACCACTAATCTAGCAACATGCAAAACACACAACCACTATGTGTGCCTGTCTACCCACCTGTTCGCACAAGACATTAATAAAGGTCTTCATTATCAGTGAAAGCTTAACAAATCTATATATTGTGTTAAATCCAACTATTTCAATTTTTTAGTTAACCCTTTTTTTTCGGTTAAAGTTGAACAAATTTATATATCGTGTAAAATACAACAACGATTGGACCCACCTGTTCGCACAAGACATTAATAAAGGTCTTCATTATTAGTGAAAGCTTAACAAATCTATATATTGTGTTAAATCCAACTATTTCAATTTTTAGTTAACCTTTTTTTTTTCGGTTAAAGCTGAACAAACTTATATATCGTGTAAAATACAACAACGATTGGAACAATATTTAATCTGTACCATTTCCCTTTTTAACAAACATATATGGCATGCAAAATTTAAATACAATTAGAACAATATTTTCTCTGCCATTTTGTTTTCTCTCGAACTATATCAACCACATTGTGTAATAGACAGAAAACAATAATTCATCGAATGCATCTTGTTGCAAAATGTAATCCATGCACAGGAAGGCTTTTGTATTTCTAAAAGAAACAACCAGATTAATTCTCGGTGTGGCACTAGGCATAGGCATGTTCACCATGGCATAATCAGACGAGTTGAAAATGCATGCTATGGACCAGAACGAGGGGCCAGTTCTATATATTGGATCACTTACCCTTTAACTTTCCAACAGGAAAAGTGTCTGGCTTGGCAACTCTGTTCATTTTTCATTTGATCCTATCCAGCGTTACTTTTCCCTCTCGAATATATTACCTAACTACATAATTCATTTATACTTTGATAAGTTATGATATTCTGATGTAATAAATTTTAAATTATATTTACATCATACATTTGGTTAAATATAATTTATAGTACCTAAATTACTTTTCTAACACCAATATATTACCTAAATACATTATTATCTAGTATATATTGGATACTTTTGGGTTCTTAGTGTGGCATGGATTTAAGATTAATATAGATTTATATTATTTTTTTCCTCTCATTAATTTTTGCCATCACCATGTGGAATTTTTCATTTTTTACCTTGCATTTTTTAATACATAAATAAATTTAGTATTTTAAAAATCAATTTTTTTTGGGGATATGGGGATTGTGTAATCCATAGAGCTTAAACTTGCTATTCCAACAAATTTTGGTTAGATTTTAAATGAAATTGATCGCAAAAATATATCTAAAAGAACCAAAATAACAAAATTATTTAAACACTCTTAACCACACAAAATTAATATTTTTTTAGATTTCTTTATATAATATATAGGTGTGTGCTTTTTTTTAACTATATATAACATACACATAATTGAAATATTTTACTTAGCATCAAGAGTGAGATAGAATGATTTTATGTTATTAATATATTTTTAAATACATATTAATTTGGTATCTTCAAACTTCTTATTAATGATTTATCTTGAAATCCCTTTT
>APFE031287283.1:32484-45163 GCA_000404065.3 Pinus taeda
TAATCTGTATTGCTTCCTTTGGCTTCCTTGCTGAGCTTAATCAAATTAGTTTACTTCATCCAGAAGTTTTAATACTACATGAAGTAAAAAATACCACGAGAAGCGAAGGTATCATGGAGTGTGTCTATGTCGTTCAAAGACTTTTTGTCAAATTTTCTTTTGTTATTTACCTTGTTTGGGTATATGCTTTGTTGTTAAGCAGATTGACTCACGCAATCAAGCTCGCTTATCACACGACATGCAGTTTGCAAAACGAATCTTATTCTAATTAAGCTGACTTGCCTTTTTGCATCTCGAAGATTAAAGCTTTTCCTCAAGCAATAGTGGTAGCTCTGTTGCTATATATCCATTTCAAGTGGTTAATTGTTGGCTCCCGGTTAAAAAAGTGTAGAAGGTCAATGCTCCTCGTTAATGGCGGTGTAGAAGGTCAACGCTCTCTGTGTGTTTAGTGGCGTGTGTTTAAATTTAGCGATGTGACTATTTACTAATGCCTGCGGGTTTTGGTGTAAGGACAATCGTGACTCCAACAAGTAGTATCAGAGCGAGAGGTCTCGAGTTTGAAACACACTAGGCTCGTGTTGGGGGAGATTGTTGGCTCCCCATTAATGGTGGTGTAGAAGGTCAACGTCCCCGTGTGTTTCGTGGCATGTGCTTAAATCTAGCGATGTATTTGTTTACTAATACCTGCAGGTTTTGGTGTAATGGAAATCGTGACTCCAACAAGTGGTATCAGATCCAGAGGTTTCTAGTTTGAAACACACTAGGCTTGCGTTGGGGGGAGATTGTTGGCTCCCCATTAACAGTGGTGTAGAAGGTCAACGCTCCCCATGTGTTTCGTGGCATGTGCTTAAATCTAGTGATGTGTCCGGTAATCGTGACTTCAACACCAATGACTCTACTGAGATGTGAAGTTGACGAATCCAACGCACAAGCGATTGTGTGGTTGTGTGCTCGTCGGATTCTACTGAGATGTGAAGTTGACGAATCCAACTCACAAGCCATTGTGTGGTTGTCTGCTCGTCGGATTTGTGTATCCATTACGTCATCAACAATCTGAAATACTTGCAAGTTTTGGTGTAAAGGCAATCGTGACTCCAACACCAATGACTCCGCTGAGATGTGCTTACATCTAGGTTTTGGTGTAATGGTAATTGTGACCCCAACACCAATGACTCCGTTGAAATGGGGGCTTACATCTAGCGATATGTCTGTTTAGTAATCCCTGCAAATTTTGATGTAACAACAATCATGACTCCAATACCAATGACTCCGCTGAAATGTGCAGTTGACTAATTGCCACGGATCTGTGTATCCATTACGTCATCAACAGTCTGAAATCTTAGAAAAATGTTCTTGTCATCATGGTGGTAGGTAGGAAGAGCAAGGATTAGGTCTCCCAGCGGTGAAAGTTAGGGTTGCCTTGTAACGATTCTACACCGAATTGCAGCTTCTCAAATTATAAATACAGCCACAGTTTCACCCTTTCGTATTCCAAATTATTCATAAAGGCCCCGTCCCACCCTTTCATATTCCAACTTCTTTCATCTAATTCATCTACTTCATCTCGCAATACTGTAATTCCCTGCAAGAAGTGGGCACAATCTTCAAACAAATCTGTGCGATCGGGGTTAAAAGCATGGCCAAGAACGACAACCTGAAATACGCTGTGTTGGTGGGATGCAATTATCCCAACACAGAATATGAACTTGACGGATGCGTGAACGACGTTATGAGGATGCAAAACATCCTCATTCATCGCTTTGGCTTTGCCAAAGAGAATATCAATCTCCTTATCGACACAGACGAATCGTATACAAAACCCACCGGAGAAAACATTTGCTTGGCTGTCATCAAAATGATTCGGCAGGCCAAGCCCGGAGACGTGCTCTTCTTTCACTACTACTCCTACTGATCCTATATCATTTCCCAGTTCCATTAATTTAATCTTGAATTTAACATTCATATTTATGATTATGATTATTATGAAATATTTATGCAATATATGATATGCAGATGAGGACTTCCGGTTAATGGTGAACATAGTGCCTCTGGGGACATCTTTCACCATGGTTTCAGACTCGTGCCACAGCGGAGGCTTAATTGACAAAGAGAGAAAAATTGGACCTCATGCCAAAGCCAAGAGATCGTTAACAGTTCCAGAAACAAAGAGAGGGAAGAAGTTCTAATCCTTGGACTCAATACTGCGTTTCTTGAGAGAAGAAACTGGAGAAGCTGAGATGGAAGCTCATAAAATCAAGAGCGCTCTATTTAAGATTTTCGGCGAGAAAGCTAGCTCCAAAGTTCAAAGGCTTGTTACCGACTCTTTCCTGGAGGAAATGGGACTACAACAGCTTGAATTGCAGCAGGGGAAGCAGCGTATACATGAGGACATGGGTATTCTATTGAGTGGATGCCAAACTGATGAGACATCTGCCGACGCGTGCCTTACAGAGGATCTCAGTAAAGCATTTGGAGCATTCATTAACGCTCTTCAATCAATTCTTGAAAAGCATGAGAAACCAATTAGCAACAGGGAATTGGTTTTGGGTGCAAGAAAATTGCTGGCTAAAGGAGAGTACTCACAGCATCCATGTCTGTACTGTAGCCACAAAAATGCTGATGCTGCTTTCCTGTGCGAGGAATCCTCCGCCATGGACTGATAAACTGTTTTATGGCATGATCACTCACAATAATATTCATGAAAGAGTACCAGGCTGATCCCGCTTGATGTTCTTGTAATCATATGTATTTGTTCACTTCATTATTCAGGACAAAATTGTATAGGTTTCATGGAAGACTATGATATTTCAATCGATTTGCAGTATATGTGATGCTACTTATTTTTTGGGGTGAGTTAGCTATGTTGAATTTTGTTAAACATTTACAAACCAACTTTAAGAATCAAACTATTTTTCTCAAACACAAAAAGCTTACACAATCAAAGTCTAAACTCAAACTGTTTACAGGACTACCCGTGAACTAATCGATGTGAACTAATCGATATATTGTGTATTCCTTGTGCCCAGTTAAGTCCTCCATTGAATTTTACCTCAAAGGTGTCAAAGGGTTTTGAGGGTAAGGGTTTTGATTGTAATTTATTCTAAGTCTTGGATACTTGGGTGAACAAATTATTTGAGTTGCATGATTATATAGATAACATGAAGGTCAGAGTAACTATCTTCAGCTTGAAAGATAAAACAAACATTTGGGGGAAGATGTTAAGCAGGTTGGCGGGACTTCAAGAGGATTTTCAGGAAAAGGTACTTATCAGAAAGGTTCTAGGACAATAAGGCTAAACAATTCTTTGAGCTAAAGATGAGATCAATGACAGATGAAGAGTACACAACCAAGTTTTTTGAGCTATTGAGGTATGTACCATATCTTACTTGTGAGAAGGCTAAAGTTCAACGATTTGTCAGTAGTTTCCCATTAACATTTAGATATTGGATTGTGTATGATGAGTCTTGGTTACTTGAGAAAGTCATTGGGAAACTGAAGCATTTCTATGAACAATCAAAGTGTAAGAACAAATCTCAGTGAGAATGGAAGGGAAAAGACAAGGGTAGAGGTAAATGATAGCCTAAGAGGACAAGGCCTCAGCATGGAGATGAGAAAGAGAATGTGGCACCACAAAAGAGATTTAATGCAGCTAGATATGGACATGAGTCAAAACAACAATATAGAGGTGTTGGTACTAGTCGGTTGGAGTGTTGGACATGAGGCAAGGAACACCTTAAAAGAGATTGTCCACAAAATCAGGGTGGTAGGCCTTATATATATAGTGCACATGAGGGACAGACTGTTGGGAATGTTGGTTAGAGCATACCTCGTATCTATGCAGTAATGGACAATAGATATGCAGAACACCATATATCTATCATTGAGATGGACAGTAAGATTTGCAATCAAGTTATTTATTTTTACTTGACCGTCGATTTAATTATAGCTATGTTAGTTCTAACTTGGTGGATAAGTGTGGTTTGAGTAAGGAATTGCATGTAGAGTCTTGGTTAGTAGAGTTGATTACAGATACGAAAAAGCAATTTCATCATTGTGTAAGAGCTTATGCATTTGATTTTAATAGTATGCCTACAACAACACATTTGAATGTATTACCATTGGGATCATACAATATGTTGTTGGGCATGGATTGGTTATATCTTCATAGAATCAAGGTAGACTATTATAACAAAGCTATTGAGTGTGTTGATGACAATGGGGAACCACAAGTCTTGCAGGGTAAGAAGAAAGCCACATCAGTTATGATGGTGACAACTATGCAAGCAAAGTGTAGCCATCGGAAATGGTGCATGCTATTCGAAGTGGACATTTCTAGTGATAAGGGTAAGGAGGTTGAGGATGAAGATGTGTTGAGTAAGTACCCAGTTCTACAACAGTTCATGGATGTATTTCCTGGGGACATTTAAGAGTTTCCACCTCACAGGGAGGTAGACGTTTCTATTGAGTTTGTGTTAGGGGCATCTCCAACATCAAAATCACCTTACAGGATGAGCACACCTGAGTTGGTTGAGTTAAAATTGTAGTTGAAGGAAATGTTGGACAACGAATACACTAGGACAATTGTATCACCTTGGGGCGCACCTGCATTGATTGTGAAGAAGAAAGATGGAACTCTCAAATTATGCATTGACTACAGGAAATTGAACAAAGTGACCATCAAGAATAACTACCCTTTGCTGAGGATTGATGAGTTGTTCGATTAGCTAAAGGGAGCACTAATGTTCTTGAAGATTGATTTGAGATCCAACTACCATGAGGTACGCATCGAAGAGGAGGACATTTACAAGACAACTTTCCAGACCAGGTATGGGAATTATGAGTTTTTGTTGTTCCATTTGACTTAACTAATGCTCCAACTACATTTATGTGCTTGATGAATAGTGTGTTGCGTCCATATTTGGATGAGTTTGTTATTGTGTTCATTGATGATATACGGGTATATTCTAAAAATGAGGAAGATCATGCTGAAAATTTACTAGCAGTGTTGAGGTTGTTGATGGAACATCAAGTGTATGCTAAGCTCAACAAATGTAGTTTCTTTTAGAATGAAATACACTACTTGGGGTATGTGGTATCTAAGGAGGGCATTGCAGTAGATCCAGAGAAGATAAGGTCCATCATGGAGTGGGTAGCTCCTAAGAATGTGGATGAGGTGAGCTCTTTCATGGGTTTGACAGGTGATTATAGGAGGTTCATCAGGAAATTATTGCAGATTTCTTATCCTATCACATCACTGTAGAGGAAAGGTAAGAAATTCGAATGAAAAGAGGAGTGTGAGGCTAGTTTTGTGTAACTTAAGAAGTTGTTGATACATGCACCAGTGCTACAGATTGCAGATCCGAGCAAGGAGTTTGTATTATGTACAAATTCTTGCAAGAAGGGACTTCGCGAAGTCCTTATGCAGGATGGACAAGTGGTATGCTATGAGTCATGTAAACTAAACGAGCATGAGCAAAACTACCTCACACATGATCTTGAGTTACGAGTGATTATACATGCATTAAAGATGTGGAGGCAATATATTTTTGGCAGGAGGGTTGTACTTATGAGTGATCATATTGGGTTGAGGTATTTGTTTAACCAACCGAATATGAATGTCAGGTAGGCTAAATCGCTGGCCACAATCAGTGAGTTTGATTTTGAGATCAGGTACATCAAAGGTAAAGAGAACAGTGTCTGTAAATCACTTGGCAACCATGATCTCCTATGGGGCAAACTTACATGATAGGATATTGTAGGCAGGTCATCAGGATGTCAAGTATATGGAGATTGTGCACAGGTTGCAACACGGTACTGGTATAGGTACAGGTGGTAGTACAGGTGTAGGTTTAAGTATAGGTGCATGTTTAGGTACAGGTAGTGGTACACATACATATGACAATACATGTATAGGTACATGTGCATGTTTAGGAACATGTAATGGTACAAGTATAGGTGGTAGTACAGGTACAGATGGTAGTATAGGTACATGCATAGGTACAAGTAAAGATACAGGCGCAGGTGCACAAGGTATGGATTATTATCTTACAGCAGATGGATTGGTCAAATTCAGAGACATGATATATGTGCCAGATAGAAGTGAGCTCAAGAAGGTGATCTTGACAGAGTTTCATGTGAAACCTTATTTAGGTCACTGAGGTTATCAAAAGACATTGAATGTAGTGAAGTAATTATGTTATTGGCTAAATTTGAAGAAGGATGTAGTAGAGAATGTGGCTAGGTGTTTTAACTATCAGCGAGTGAAGGAAGAGTAAAAGTATCCAGGTGGATTGTTACAGCCGATTGGGATTCCAAAGTGGAAATGAGAGGTCATTTCCATGGAATTCATCAATAGGCTTGTGAAAGACAGTGAAACAACATGATTCCATCATGGTTGTTGTCAGCAAGTTAACAAAGGTTGCACACTTCATTCCTATGAATTCTACATTCTTAGCTAGTGATGAAGCACACGTATTCATCCAAGATGTGACCAAATTGCAGTTTGTTCATAAAAAGATTGTGTCAGACAGGGACACAAAGTTCACTTCCAAGTTTTGGAAGGATTTGTTTGCAGGTTTGGGCACAGATTTGTCCTTCAGTGCAACTTATCTGCCGCCAATAGATGAGCAGACAGAGAGTGTTAACATGATATTAGAGGACATCTTGAGGATGTATGTGATACATCAATAGTGGAAGTGAGAAGAGTATCTCCCCTTGGTATAGTTCACATACAACAATGATTATCAAGAGCCATTGAGGATGAGTCCTTTTGAGGCATTGTACGGGCGAAGTTGCAATACTCACATCTGTTTCTTGTTGAGTCAATCGATGATCAGCTGGTTTATTACAAAAAGGTAAAAATCTTCAGATATCAGTAATACCTTGTCTATTCATTGCTAGACAATTTAACTAATGAGTTTCAGGAAATGTTGGATGAAGCTCAATCCATTAATTATGGGATAGAGCCTATCATTCATATAACGTCATTTGTAAGAAAAAAATCATCAGTGTTTATCTAGTTTGTCAACAAATTCATGTCAAAAGTGTATTATTTGCTTTTGAAGGAGTCTCCCCAAAGAATGGACATAAACCTCAAGAAAATTTTATAGCTCAATCCTCATAGTAGGGTGGGGGATTGGTTTCTTCATGAAGATCATAAAATTGTTAAGGTATATGGTGCCAAGGTTCAAACCTACAAATTGCTAGCATTCCTGACATAGAGAATTTTTTCCTTAATATTTCTGAGACAAATGTTAAATTTAGACCAAATATACTTTGCAAATAAAAATATTCCTTTGTCTTTCAAAATTCCTAAGAATATTGGTACATTTATAGTTAAGGATAAGAATGCTACCAAAATTATTGAAGATATGTTAACCTATTTGAAATTTGAAGTTGTAGAAGCCTTTCAACATGATCCTTATAAGGTCATTACAAAGAAATAAGGAAACATTGTTTGTCAGAGTATGAACATCAAGGTGGGACAAAACTAGTGAAAATGGCTAACAATGAATCATGGAAGATTATCACTCGAAAAGAGTTGGCAGAAACATCATTGGAAACAAATACAAATGTGATTTCAACACCTGCAAAAAAGGAAACTGGTAGCAAAAGGCTTACTTATGAAATAATAATTGACCTTGAGAAGATCAACAAATCGAATTAAAATCAAAAGGAAAAAGGTTTAAATCAGTTCATAGTAGTGAAATAGATTATGTAGCTTCTTCCTCAAGTGAGTCTATTTCTAAGAAATCAGTGTCAAGTGAACCTATTATATAGATTGAATATTTACCTTCAACTAAAATGAAAATTGCTTAGTCTCATGAAGGTCTTCATAGTGTTCGAATTTTCAAGTAGTTTAGTCAAATAAATGCATAATCCAACATTGAAAGACATAACGAGAGTCTACAACTAGGGAATAAAGGTTCACCTATGTTGGAATAAGATTTTAAGCATAATGATATGCCTCTGAAATTAGGATTTTTGGAGCCAATTAAGAAGGATTCTAGATCTTATGAAGACTATAGAGCTACTCAAATCAAGATTCATATGGATAAATTTGGTATGGCAGTTGCGATGGACATGCATAGGTAAAATGGTAAAATTGTATTTTTAGACTCGATTAAAGTGTCCATGAGCAAGGAAAAGCTTCAACAAAGACTGTTAAATTCAGAAAACCAGAAGAAGAAATTGCAGGTGGTCAACAAATAATTATAGTTGGAGAATCAAGAACTATAGAAGAAGATAAAAGAACTAGGCAAAGATCCCACTAATCCTTCTCCTTTATATTCTTTGTTGAAGGACAAAGAAGATCCGATAACAATTTTAAAAGGAAAACTTAATATTCCCATTACAGATCATCCTCCAACTCCTGAACTTACAACAATACACACAAGAAATAATGAACTAGAAGATAGCTTAACAAATTCTAGAGGAGCAATAACAAGATTACATAATGAAATTGCATAGTTAAAGCTTGAAATGATGTTGCTCAAATAGGGAGGAAATCCACAGACAAGGGAAGTTTCATATGAACATGAAGGTCAATTTGAAGATGCATGGAGAAAGAGCCAAGTAGAATGCAACCAACTAAAGAAAATCATATGAGAAAAGGAACATGTGATTGAGTCCAAAAATAAAACTCTAGAAAATATTGTTTCAACAAAGAGTGGTTTACATAATGAAATTATGGATTTGAGGATCAAATTGACTAGAGTATCTACCATGGAAACAACTAGGTGTCTTCTTTGGAATCTTTTCATGTTTCGATCAAGAAGTTGAAGTAATGTTGTGGCTTAGTGGAAGATGAGAAGAAGTTAGTTGTAAATTGTCTCGAGAATTGTCAGCATGCTAAACAAAATTTGGGAGATAAGACAATAACAACTCATAATGCTATGCAATATTTATAACATAAAAGAAAGAATGAACTCAAATTCATAGGGATCAAAAATAGAGTGGATTTGATTTTGCAAGCTAGAAAGGTGACTAGCAAAGAGGCGATGATGAAGAAAGTTGAAGAAAAAGATAATTACTTGTTTAAAAGTTGATTTCAAAAAAATATTTCGAGTTATTTTCAAACCAGGGTTGTCTTCATTTTGGGATGAGAAAGGAAATTTTATTAGATAATGTAAATATCAAAATAAATTGATGTAGAGGCGCCCAGATCATTCCATGTTTCAGAATCTTAGTTCTCCATTAAAGGTTCAATTATTTATGATCTAGTGGGAAATAATTTCAACATCCTTTATATTCTAAGAGACATTATCAAATTCCTTCCCCCTATTTTCTATGGATACCACACAAATTTGGATTTGTTGGCGAGAGAAATGTGAAGCATTGGCATTCCAACAGGATCAACGTGAGAAAATATTTCCAAATATGGAAACCAAGTTCCTATTCAAAGTCAACCTCCTACTCCAAATGGTCAGCAATAACTGTTTTAGTTTTTCAAGCAGTCCAAGTAGATCTGACAGTCATATCTCATTTTCCAAGGCAAAATCCAATCATTAGTTCAACCATTTTCAGATTCAAGTTCTTATTTGTTGCAAATATTTTGTAACTTATTTAAAACTAGCATAGTTTTTTCGACATATGAGGTGGATTTCGAAGGAACTCCCATCATCGAAGGGAATGAGAAAGTGGCGTAAACCTAAGGGATGCCCTAGTTTGCACGTCTTAGTCCTGTTGGTTTATTTTTAATGTTGGTTAATTTTTAGTTATACTTTTGAGATTTTCAAGCTCTGGTTCAAAATCTTTTTATTTCCAGTTGAACTGAATGTAATTTTTTTGAAGTGTTTTATATGTATGTCTAGTCGAATGTAGCCTTTACAAGGCACACAATGACATTCACCTTTGCTTCTAGCAGGAACAAAGGTAATTTTGTAATATATGTATATTTCAAGAATTAATATAATACAAATCTCATTATTATTAATTTTAATTTTGATGTTAATGTGTCCTATGATGGAACATGAACATAGAATTCAATGGTGGATATGATTTTTGTAATGGCTTATGAAATTCGTTATTAATATAATGTGGTTAATTCTTTTCTTTACGGAAAAAATACTTTGATACTTTATAAAAATAAAAATATGGAATTTTTATGAATAAGAATTTATAAATATTTTTATTGGGAATTTTTTTTATGAAATAATATAGTTTGAAGTAAAATAGAAATTTTTTTCGTTGTTCAATTGGACGTAGGTAATTAGAAATTTGATTGAATCCTTTAGGAGGATCACTTTTCATCATATTTTTAGAGAATATTTTTAGAGAATTGTATACTGTAGCAAATCAAATGTTATAAAAAGATATTGGGAAACAAAATGGATACCTATTCTATGAAGAATACAAGGAGGGATTATAGTGACAAAAAGTATGACATAGATAGAAATAAATAATTTTAATAACCATAAAGATTTTTTTGTATATATATATATATATATGGGCTTAGGTTTTAAAAAATGCCTCCATAAATCAGAAGGATGGCATTTCTCTAAGCCCATGTTTTTAGTTTTACTCTCTATTTTTCTTAAGAAACATATAATTTTAGCCATTCCTTTCAATTATGACAATGCTTATTATAATTTATGCATATGTATGATACCATAATGATGTTATGAGCATGTTACAAAACCATCATGCAAATGTTAACACACAAATATGGAGTTCATGCAAATTCTATAAGACAAATCTGGACTTGTGTAAGACCAGAGGGCAAAGAAACATATTCTCTACAACTAAAATCACTTAAAAGTTCCCAAGGATAGAACTCAATCTTGCATCTTGGTCAACTAAGTAGGCATTTCACATTTAGAAGCTAACCTTATAGTGTATTTTAACAGCATGATGTTTTAAATACAAAAATTAGTAAACTAAAAATAAAATAATGCCAAATTAAAAGAGAAATCATTTCTCACTGGGATCACTAACAAATACTCAAGAATGAGGGCCGGGTGTGCATTTTATTGAATTAGTCAAACTTAGTTAAAAGATGAGGAATACTAATTTTGAAAACACTCCCATAGACAACTTCGAATGAGTTTAAAAATTATAAGGAGTTTTTATCTTATATATATATATATATATATTATATATATATATATATTATATATTATATATATATATATATATATACCTCCAGCTTTAATGTTCTTATGTTTGAAAAAATCCTTATTAAAGTTGTGGTGACATTTTTTCTAAGCCTAATTTTATAGTTATTAGACAAAATCTGTAAAGTTATGGAATTCAAGCAAATGTTATAAGACAAATTTGGACTTGTTTAAGGCCATGGGAGGAGAAAACATATTCTCTACAACTAAAAGGACCTTAAAATATATAAGGATACAACTCAGGCTTGCATTTTGTTCAACGAAGTGAGAATTTCACATCTAGAAGGTAACCTTGTAGTGTGTTTACACAAACAGATTTTTTTAAATCCAAAATTAGAAAACTAAAAGTAAGAGAATGTGTAAAATTAAAAGAAAACTAATTTCCTATCGAAATCACTTAAAAATATTCAAGAATGAGTGTTGGGCGTGCATTTAATGAGCTAGTAAAATTTAGTTAAAAAATCAAGGAATACCGAATTTGAAAACAATGCTCAGACAACTTAGAAAGAGTTTCAAAATCCCGAAGGAGATTTTTATCAAATATATATACACCTCCAGGTATATTCTCTTATGTTTTACAAAATTATCAAGCTCATGGATGGCATTTTCTAAGCCCATTTTGACAATTATAAGACAAATTTATAAAGTTATGGACTTCATGCAAATGTTATAAGACAAATCTAGACTTGAGATTCACTACTCGAATATTCCACAGTTTTCATTTTTGCACTCTCTATGTTTCGAGTCTAGAACAAGACTCATCCTCAAGACCATGGAAGGAAGAAACATATTCTCTACAACTGAAAGCACATAAAAATACCAAAGCATAGAATTGAGGCTTGCATTTTAGTCAACTAAGAGAGCATTTTATATTTAAAAGGTAACCTTGTGGTGTATTTAAACAACATGAATTTTTAAATCCAAAATTAGGAAACTAGAAATAAATAAATGTTCAAATTTAAAGAAAAATAATTTCCCACCGGGATCACTAAAAAATACTCAAGAATGAGGGTTGGGTGTTCATTTTACTAAACTAGTCAAATTCAATTAAAAATTGAGGAATACCAATTTTGAGAACACTCGAGTAGACAACTTAGAATGATTTTCAAAATTCCGAAGTATGTCTTTGTCAAATATATATACACCTCTAGGTATATGCTCTTATGTTTTAAAAAATGCCTATAGAAAGTTCCCAATGAACATTTTTCTCAGCCCGTTTTATAATTTTACTCTATTTTTTAATAATAAACATAGGATTTTAGCCATTCTTTTCAATTATAACAATGTTGCTTATAGTTTATGCATAAGTATGAATCCATAATGATATAGTGGGATTGCTACGAAATCCTCATGCAACTGTTTGTTAGGATATTCCGACACATAGGAATAGTTAACTATAACTTGGTCTAGTATAGAGTTAGGTAAAGTGTGTTTCTTTGCTATGTACATTTGTAACTTACAATCTGACAGTCACGATATGTAGTGATCCGACGGTTCATTCTCTCCTCAGTATTACCGACACTTGATCCGTGGCTTAACACCCGATTGGTCCATGAATTCTATTT
>APFE031287283.1:55272-83329 GCA_000404065.3 Pinus taeda
ATACTGGTGTATTGATCTGTGATCTGTTTGTGAGCTGTGTCCTTTTGGTGTTCTGTCTGAGGAACTTACCCTGTAAATTCCTACATGGTATCAGAGCTATTTGAGGGCCGCATCCATTAGTGATCCAAATCTGACCATGTTCTTGAAATGCAATATTGTTCAACAGATGATCAGGTTGCAGACATCTTCACAAAGGCTCTCATAGAGGCGAAGTTCACTAAACTTCGATATATGCTTGGAGTTCAGGAAGTTGTCGCTAAGGGGGGATAGGCTCTAGTGCCTCCTTCCTTCTCCTATTGTGTCATATTTGTAAATCCTTCAATCCTATCCCAAGTTGTTCTTAAGGGGGGATGTTAGGATAATCCGACACATAGGAATAGTTAAGTATAACTTGGTCAAGTATAGAGTTAGGTAAAGTGTGTTTTTTTACTATGTACATTTGTAACTTACAATCCAACAGTCACGATATGTAGTGATCTGACAATTCATTCTCTCCTCGGTATTACTGGCACTTGATCCATGGCTTAACACCCGATTGGTCCATGAATTCTATTTAAAGTGCATGGAGGGTCATTTGTAGGTTAGCCGTTCACGAGAGAAGCTTATGTAAATTTTCATTCTTTTATTAATAAATTGCCTGAAGTGGCCGCGTTGGCTCAAGCCATGGATTGTTTCCCTCTTTGAGGGTTTTAACCACGTCAAAATACTGGTGTATTGACATGTGATCTTTTTGTGAGCGGTGTCCTTTGGTGTTCTGTATGAGGAACTTACCCTGTAAATTCCTACACTGTTAAGACACATATATGGACTTCATGTAAATGTTATAAAACAAATATGGACTTGTATAAGAGCATGGGAAGAAAAAACATGTTTTCTACATCTGAAAGCAGTTAAAAATACCCAATGATATAAGTCACACTTGCATTTTGGTCAAATAAGCAAATATTTCACATTTAGAAGGTAATCTTGTAGTGTGTTTACACAACTGGATTTTTTAAATCCAAAATTTAAAAACTAAAAGTAAATGAATGTGTCAAATTAAAAGAAAAAAAATTTCCTCTCGAAATCACTAAAAAGTACTCAAGAATGAGGGTTGGGTGTGCATTTTACTGAACTAGACAAATCTACTTAAAATCTAAGAAATACAAATTTGAGAACATCGTTATAGACAACTTACAATGTGTTTCAAAATTTTGAAGGAGGTGATATAGTATATATATATATATATATATATAATATATAAAATATATAATATATATATACTCATGCTCTTACGTATTACAAAATTCCTCTATAAAGTTCATGCTAGACAATTTTTGAAGCCTATTTTTATAGTTTTACTCTTTGTTTTTCATAACAAACATAGGATTTTAGCCATTCTTTTCAATTATGATAATATTGCTTATAGTTTATGCATAACTATATGAATAAAACACATAGTATGAAAAGTTTAAAGGGAGTGAATAACTAGGCATCAAAGGAAAATACATTTTTATCAATAATGAGGAAATTACTAGCTAAAAGTCACTACAAAAATCAAAGCAAGAATTCCCTGTGAAAATTTGTTAAACCCAATGAATATTATATGAATACGTGAACAAATTACCAATATTTTAAAATCTAAGTTGATATCACTCTTCCAATTTTTGAGCCTAATTACAGTTCATATTTTCTATTCAATTGGTAACTACAATCTATCGAGGTAGCTTCAACGATTTGTTGAGATAATTTGGCTTGTTAGCTCAAAAAAAAGGAAGGAATGTTTTTAGCTTTTTAATTACGTTACCATCTCAAATTCATTCGTCAATAAATTTTTTGAAGTTACCTTCCTTATGATAGATCATGAATGAATGCAAGATCAATCAAATTTCTTGATTTCATGACTAGGCACTGGTTAATAACTACGCCACCCTACTCTTAGCTAATATATCAATTAAATATATTTTTATTTTTATTTTTTTGTCTTGGAAGAGTGCGTGTGGCATCACTTCTTTATCGAAATTTCTAAATTCTACTGGCTTACCACAACATGGGTTAATAATTTTGTTTGGATAACTCATGTTAAACTTATTTGTTGGGGAAAACATGACAGTATGTTTGCAAGATTTGCCTGTAAATTCTATATGTTTGCATTTTTCTAGCTAAACCATATCCAGTGAGTCGACTAAAGCATAGTCTTAACGATAAAAGATAATACTTTGAAAGCCCTGCCAGAAATCCTAGCAAATCAAATAAAGCATCATTTGACAAGGAAAAAAACATCTTTTGACAAAAAAGAGCATCTTTTGCATATTTCTGATTAAGAAATAGGATGCATGTTAGTGTTGGCTACAATTTTATGATGGGTCATCTTCGGAGGGGAGTCAAATCATAATCCAGTAGCTTTTGAGGTAGCACCTACACAAGTGAAATTAGGCAATGCCTTTAAGCTAAACCTATATGGCTAAAGATGGAGGAGTTTCTAAACAGGAAAAAAGATGAATGGAAACCTTATGATGAACAGTTAAGAGAATATGCATATGTTCAATTTAACCAAAATCTAAAAATGAAAAGAAAAGATCCTTAAAGGAGTGGAGAGGTGAAATAAGTCCCACACATGTTTTATAATAATTATGGATTTGGATACTTGAACGAGTTTGAGAAATTGAAAGGAAAGCCATCAAAAGATAAATAGAGGGGCATGTCATTAGGAAAAGAGAAATATTGGAGGCTCAAGAGAAATCCTTATGGCTGCATGAAGGTGACAAGAATTGTTGAAAATACAATACGAAAATCCTAATTTAATTTGTCCTTGAATTAAATTGTAATTCCATATCTCATGACAACTTGTAATAGTTAACTAAGTTAATTTGACTTAGTTAGCTCAATTAATTCAAGTTGAGGGTCTAACTAGAGTCATGTAGAGTGTATCCTACAATTATGAGCACTAGTTGAGTTTATTTTGAGTTGTAATTATTTAATTCTGTCTAACTAAGTTAATTTAGTTAAACTAGTTCCAACTGATGGAGGAATTAGTGGGAGATTAGAAACAGTGGGGTGTAATGAACATTAGTGTAGTGTGACTTACTATAGTGGGGCGTGACCTACTGTATTGGGGTGTAAATTACCGTAGTGGGGTGTAACCTACGGTAGTGAGGTGTAACCTACAGTAATGGGGTGTAACTAGTACTGATCAGTAAACTAAATATTCACTCATAATTAACTCATGTATGTCAAATCAGAGAAAGACCAAGTTGAGATTAGAGTCCAGGGACAATGTACTATGATTTTTATAATCATCCAAATTGTACAGGTGGTGCATGCAATCAAATGAAGGATTATGAGGATTGCACAATTCATAATTGTTGGGATTTCCTAATTAAATATGGGCTAATTCCTCGGGGGAAAACAAAAGGGAATATGAGCTTGGTAGGTAGCATAATTGGCTAAGTATTGGCTTGAGCTTGTTTGGGAAGGAGTGAAACAGATAGAGACAGTGCAGAGGTTGCTCAGGCTTAAGAAAAACATTGCAATCTTTTCATATTTTCTGATTAATGCAATATACAGATAGCAGGGATTTTTAGTTGTGGCTTTCCCTAGAAAATCATTGTGCTCTGTGTGATTGAATTCTTTCTCTTATATGCTTGAGAGTTGAAATCACTATAAAAGAGGAAAATACGAGTTTGTCTTTTGCAGTATCATACTTCAAAGCCAACAGGATGTCATTCTACAGATTGAGACTCGAATATCCCCTTGAGGGTAGTTCAAAATATAATGCTTGGAAGGAAAAGATGGAGGCAATGTTGGAAGACAACATGCTTAATGAATTCATAGAAAAATATATTCCTAAGCCGGTTGATACTCAGGATCTAGCAGAGTGGAGAAAGAGAGTGGAAAAGGCAAGAAGAATTATCCAAGAAGGAGTTCAAGATAATATTTTCTCGAACCTCCACGGTAAGGAAACTCCATTTGCAATGTGGAAGGCCTTAACAAACCTATTTCAAAACAACAATGACCACAAGAGGCTGCCACTGACGGACAATATAAAAAAGATCAAGATGGAGAAGGGTGAACCAATACCGAAGTACTTGACCAAGTTCATCCAATGTCCGGATGAGCTTGGAAGTGTCAGTGTTACAGTTTCTAAAGACAATATGGTGAGCCTAATACTACTAATCCTTCCCAAGAGTTGGCACAACTACCAGGAATCATTTAATGGGAGGGAAAAGCTACCAAAGTGGGAGCGATTATGGTCCGACTTGGTACAAGAATAGATTCAGAAAACACCAGAGGTGGATCCTCATCCATGCATGATGATGAGGAAAATTGTGCCTTAATGGGAAAGGTGAAGAAAGGGAAGGGGAAGTCATCCCATTCAGAATCAGATTCCAGATAGGGAAGCAAGAAGAAGGACATCTTGAAGATTAAATATTTTCATTTTCATCAGCTGGGACACTATGCTACAAAGTGTCTGCATAAGAAGGTTGGTAAGAAGATCTCAAGAGGAGCGGAAGGTGAAGTTCTTGCTCCACAATTTGAATTGGATTTCACCCTCATCGCTTTCTTGGTGACATCAGTGACGGGTAGTGTCGTACTTAGATAGTGGAGTCTCATTCCATATGAACAACAACAAATATTTCTTCAATGTCTTATAGGAGAAGGACCTCTAGATGCACATCAAGATGGGAGATGAGGGGAGGTATAACATGACCATCAATAATACTGTTACCTTTCAGAGGGAATCTGGTAATCCTCTCACATTAAAACATGTCATGTATGTTCCAAGTTTGAAGAAGAATTTGGTTTCATTTTCCATTTGGAGGACCATGGCTACGATGTGATATTTAACAAGGGAAAGGATTTCCTTCATCACATAGCCTTAGGAAAGGTGAAGCGGATGAAGGTTTGGGTGAAGAACCTCTACAAATTAGATGTAGAAGACTACACTACTTTGAGCACTAAAGAAGAGAAGGTGAAAATTTGATACACTAGTGAGTAATGGCATAAAATATTGGATCACTTGCACCATGACAGAGATTTGAAGATCATGCAAAAAAATTCTACAAGATTTCCGAAGGGTACATTAGAGCAGAGAGACACATGCAAGGGGTTTACATTGGGGAAGTACACTAAAGCTTCCTTTAATGATAAATATAGTCGAGTGCAAGAGTTCCTTGATCAAGTTCACTCAGATGTGTGTGGACTGTTCTCGATAGCCTCCATGGCCAAGCACATGTATTATGTAATATTTGTTGATGATTTTTCTTGTAAGTGATGAATTTTATTTATGTGGAAGAAATATCAAATGTTCACTAAATTTTGTGAATTTAAAGCACTTGTCAAGAAAGATACTAGTAGGAAATTTAAAGCTCTCATAAGCAATAACGATGGAGAATATGTGTCGAATTAATTCAAGAACTTTAGTGCTTGAGAAGGCATTGGACGAGAGTTAATATCACCTCATAACCCACAAAAAAGTGGGGTGTCTGAAAGGAAGAACAAAAGTATTGTGGGAGTTTTAGAGGTGATGTTACATGATCAGGGCCTACCATTTCAGTTTTGGGTTGAAGAATGCAACATAATTGTTTATTTCAAGAATAGAATCCCTCATGAAATTCTCAAGATGAGTACACTAGAAGAAGATTTTTCAGGTAAGAAACCAGATGTGGCACACTTCAAGATCTTTGGTTCACCAGTCTACTGTCATGTTACCAAGGATGCACGAAAGAAGTGAGAGCCAACAACTAAGTTGGGCATATTTGTTGGGTACATTGACACACCTCACAACTCGGGTGTATCTGCCATCGAACAGGATGACAGTGGTTCGTAGAGATGTGAAGTTCGATGAAGAGAAGGCCATGAGATGTTCCCTTGAGAGGGAGGTTTAGTTACATGTAGATGAGGAGCCTTTAACTCCAAAGGAGGAACTTCACGATGATGTTGAGCATCCACATGCATAGGAGTAGAGAGTGGAAGCACCCACTCATGTAGAGACTTCCAGAGATGGAAGGAAGCACACCACAGAGGCTGACAGATTGATGCATGATGATAGAGATAATGTGAGAGCACTCACGTCACAACACAGGTAGAGGAGGTCACCAGATCGGTACACTAGCTACATGGCTATTATGAGAGAGAGTGTATAGGTTGAGCCATCCTCATTTGAGGAAGCAGTGCAACAACCAATATGGCCTGATGCCATGGTTAAGGAGTATGATCAGAAATAGTGTTTGGGAAGTGGTCCCAAGACCAACATACAAGTCAGTGGTGAGTTCTAGATGGATTTACAAAGCAAAGAAAGCAACAGATGGGAGTGTGGAGAAATAAAATGCCAGATTTGTAGCCGGAGAATTCTCTCAGGTGGAGGGAATTGATTATGATGAGACCATTGGTCCAGTAGCAAGGTACTCTTCAAACAAATATATTCTAGTACTATCAACACAGATGGGATGGAATGTACATCAGATGGATGTGAAGACAACATTTTTTAATGGTATGATTGAAGAAGAGGTTTATATTGAGAATTCGAAAGGATTTGAGACCTTCAACAGAGAGTCACATGTGTACAGACTTAAGCGAGAAATGTATGGACTAAACCAACTAGCCCATGCTTAGTACACAAGGATTGACAACTATTTCACCAGGTTAGGTTTCACCAAAAGTGAGGTAGATGCGAATCTTTACCATATTAGGGTTGAAGGTAAATTATTGATGATTTTATTCTGAAAAGTGAGAGAAGCTAATAAAATCTTTCAAAGAGGATATTTCAAGAGAATCTGAGATGAAGGACCTGGGGCTCATGCATTGATTTCTTGGTATGGAAGTATGGCAAGGAGATGGGGAATTGTTTGTCTCTCAGGGAAAGTATGCCAATGATATATTGAAGAAGTTCCACATGGAGAGAAGAAAACCCATGGAGACTCCTCTTGTAGGTAATTGGAGGAAGGAAGATGCTACTTTAAGTGAAGTAGTGGAGGCTACTATTTATAGACAACTTGTGTGTTCACTTACGTATTTGGTGAACACACGATCAAACATGTGTTTTTCAGTTAACTAGCTTAATCAAGCCATGGTTAAGCCAACCAAAGTTTATTGGAAGGAAGCTAAGCATGTGTTGAGATACCTTAGAGGAACCATTCAGTTTGTTCTTTGATACAAACGAAAATTGTGAGTGAAGCTTCAATGCTTCACAGATGCAGATTTGGCAAGGAGTCCATTTGAAAGGAAGATCACATCAGGGGGAATCTTCAATATTGGGTCAGCAACAATTTCTTGGTACATCTGGATGTAGAGATCAATTGCACTTAGTTTAGAAAAGTAGAGTACATGGCTTCTAGTTGAGCAACTTGTGAGGCTATCTAGATGAGGAAGATCCTTGTTAGGTTATTTGTTCAACAGGTTGATCCTACATTGATTTACTGTGATAATCAAAGTTGCATCAAACTGTTTGAGAATCTAATTTTTCATGATCAGTCCAAGCATATCAACATCCAATGTCACCATCTACGAGTTTGTGTGCAAATGAGAATCATGTTGCTAGATTACATTCCTACAGAGGAGAAGGATGAAGATATTTTTACAAAGACATTCTCAAGATGAAAATTTGAGTTTCACAGAGGCAAGATCGGGTTAGTAGATAATCCCTTTCTTGTTGAGAGGGAGTGTTGAAAATGCAACAAGAAAATCATAATTATTTTTTCCTTGAATTAAATTAGGAATTAATTTGTAATTCCATGTCTCATGACAACTTGTAATCTTGAATGAAGTTAATTTGACTTAGTTAGCTAAGTTAATTCAAGTTCAGGGTCTAACTAGAGTCATGTAGAGTGTCTCCTACAATTAAGAGCACTAGTTGAGTTTATTTTTGAGTTGTAATTATTTAATTCAGACTAACTGATTTATATTTAGTTAAACTAGTGCCAACTGATGGAGGAATTAGTGGGAGATTAGAAACAATGTGGTGTAACCAACATCAATGGGGTGTGACTTACTGTAGTGGGGTGTGACTTACTATAGTGTGGTGTGACTTACTGTAGTGGGGTGTAACCTATGGTAGTGGGGTGTAACCAACACTAATCAGTAAATTAAAGGTTCACTCATAATTAACTTGTGAATATCAAATCAGAGAAAGACGTAGTTGAGATTAGAGTTCAAGGACATTGTACTATCAATTGTATAATCATCCAAATTTTAGAGGTGTTTCATGCAATAATAGGAAGGCGTATAAGGATTGTGAAATTCATAATTGTGGTATTTCCAAGTTAAATATGGGTTAATTCCCAAAGTATCAATGCAAGGAAATATGAGCTTGGAAGGTAGAAAAATTGGTGAAGTATTGGCTTGAGCTTGTCTCAGAAGAAGTGAGATAGATAGCGATAGTACAGAGGTTGCTCAGGCTTGAGAAAAGCATAGTAATATTCTCATATTTCATAATTAAGGTAATATACAGATAGTAGGGGTTTTTAGCGATGGATTTAGCCAGAAAATCATTGTGTTATGTGTGAATGAATTCCTTCCCTTATATGCTTCATGATTTCATCGATCATTTATTGTTTCTGTTGATAAGTAGAGTAGATTCAAGTCAATTTTTTTAGCATATTACAATATTCAGTTTGAATCTACAAGGAATTTCTACAAGAATACCAACTTTTCTTGTAGATATGAAAACTATACGAAAAAACATAAATTTGGTTTGGAAAGTTAACAAAGGAGATGGTAGGTAGGAAACAAATTTTGAGGATATTACAGAGAAAGAATTCAATTACTTCTTGACCCATTTCACAAAAGACTTAGGTTATAATTACTGAGGTAATAATGCCAAAAAAATTGTTTCCTCGCTTTGTCAATCATGAAGAAAATTAGGAGCGAATGAAATAGGTTTGGAAAACAAGAATTTATGAAAACAAAATTGAGATTTATCATGGAAAAATTCCAATGTTAGATGGCCTTCCAATGGGATTGTTTCTAAGATATTATTATTTTATAAATGTAGACTAAAAGAGGATGGCATAAGCTACAAGAATGATAGGGAAAATCTGGAAGCTTATAATCTTTTATATCTTTTATCCTTTAGAAATATAATATGATAGCCTTTCAAAAATTCAAGCCAATATATTTAAGCAAATACATTTATAAAATCACATCAAAAGTTATTCCTAGAAGATTGAAAAGTGTTTGAACAGAAAAGAAAATATTGGAGAATAGTTTGGGGTTTTACAGGGAAGATAAATCAATGAGTTAGTTGATATCACATAGAAAAAACTTCATTCAATCAATTTTAGGAATCAAATATTGATAGTAATTAAAGTGAACCTATCCAAATCATATAATGAGGTAAAGTGGTTCTACCTTAGACTTGTTCGTATACACTTGAGTTTAACACCAATTTTTTTTTTTTGGTGACGCATTTTATTCCTTTAGTATATTTTTTTTTATCTTAATCAATGGGTTAGCATAACCTTTCATTAGACCAAGAAGGATTCTTAGACAAGGGTTCCTCCTAACCCATACTCGTTTTCCTTTTAATTATTGAGAGGTTGAGTAGGTTAATAAAATAAACTTTACAAAATATTAACTTGAAAGGGGTAAACCTTAGAGTAGCCCATAAAATAATGCATCTATTGCTTGTGGATGATATCATGATTTTTTACGAGGGAACAAGAATGGTAATAAAGAAGTTCAAAGGTATCTTAGACTATTTTGTAAAGCAATAGGTATGCTTATAAACGTTGAAAAATATACTCTATCCTTGAATGGTATAATTGAGTAGTAAAAGAAGTGTTTTATCTAGTTATTTAGTTACAAGTCGATGAACTTAATCATGGTTTGAAATAATTGAGATTCTATTTCAAGAAAAATCTATAAAAAAAGTGTAACTAGAAATAGGTTATTACCAAAATGGAAAAGAAGTTAAACACATGGTGTAATTAGTGGATATTTTTAGGGGAAATCTAATATTAGTAAAATCTGTACTTGAAGGAATTTTAGTATACTAGATATCACATTCCTATATATAAAGGTGTGCTATAATTCATTAGAACATTATGCTACAAATCTGGTCTACAACTCAAAACTAAAAGGGGATTTTTCTAGATATTTTTGGAAGAAAATAACTTTACCAATATAAAATGGAGATTGGGGGATCAAAATTTCCCTTCACTTCTCTAAGGCATTTGTAGCAAAATCTGTAACTAGATTGATTGAATGAAAAATTTTGTGGATTCAAGTAATGATCCAAGTAATTGCTCCTACTTCTATAGAGGATTAGTGTGCTTAGATGGGTTATCAACTAGAAAATATCTATAAATTTACAACAACACCCATTGACCGATGAAGAGATTGGGATGCAGAAGAAAATGTTGAGACATGGAAGAAAAGGATAAAGTTAAGTTAAAAGAAAATGATGATTTGTGGGTATGGTTACTTAATCCAACTAGAAAATATGTACTCATAATATGTTATATAATTCTTGCTAAGGAAGGGGAGAGAGATAACAAGTATGGTGGTGGAGAATTGTTTAGAAATTAAGATGGATTTCAAAGTTAACATTTTTCATGTGGTTGATTTTAAAAGCTAGGGCTCCCACCTAGGAGGTGCAAAACTTTTCATGGACTAAGTTGATTGCAACTTATGTTAACAAGTAGAAGACACTATTCTACATTTAATTTATTGATTGTCCCTATATAAATGAGGTATACAGAGAAGTGGATAACATGACTCGATTTAGAAATCCCTAAGAAGGTGAAGGCATAAAAGAATAATTTAGAGAAAAATATGTCAAAGAAAATGCAAAGAAGATCAGATCCCTTCCTCTCAACATAGCTTAGGGGTTATGGTTAGCCAAGAACCTAAGGCTATTTGAAGGAAAGGTGAATCTACCTCTTATTGTGTTATTGAGGTACTAAACATATTAAATGCTACCCATAGACCTAGGATAAACAAATAGACATGTGTTGAAATAGGAGGCACTCAAGAAGATATCACATAGGAATGCTTTGATGTTGTCTCTAACAAAGGATAAAGGGTATTTTATATTTATGTATAAATCATTACATTTGTGTGAAAGCAAGGATAAGATAGGAAACTAATAATTACTTACAATTAATGACTTTGAAATTAGTTTTGAAGCTAGTTAAGAGTATGGTGCATCACAAATTGAAATATTTGATAACTCATTCATGATTATGAAAATAAAATGACAAGAAAAACAATATCAAATGCATTATGAAAAGATAAATTAAGACTAAAAACATAAACTTAGATTATACTCATAAACCTTCCTTTTATTTTCTTATATGTTTGTAAACTTTTTATTGAGACAAATGATGCTTTGAAGATTTTAATTTGCAATTATTTTATTTTAATATACATTTACAAACTTTTTACTAAGAGGATGCTTTCAAAATTTTAATTTCAATAATTTAATTTTTATGTTTTGCTCAGTAACAATTAATGATAAATTTATACCTAAGTTAAAAAATAATAATTACGTAAAATGAATTAAGAATACATACACATAATTATAAAGTTTAAAATATAATAAAATATTTATTTAAAATGAAATAAAAAATATTTTATATTAAATTTTTAAAAATACATTTAATATAAACTTGCTCCTATTAATAATTTATAAAATTTTATACATATTTTAATTTAAAATTTTGTTATAATTATTTTATATAACTTTTTAAGAGTATATTTAACTATTTTTTTATTGTTATAAAATACTCCGTGATTCCAAAAACTTCTAGTTACTTTTCGATGACCCTAATACGCCATTAAAGTTTTAAAGTTATATAACTTTCTTAATCATTATAAATTTGCTTTATCAATAAACTTAAAAAATTTAAATCTTATAAATATTAATTATAAATTGATATTGAAATATAATATTTTAAATATATAGGTGTTTCTTACTATTTTATTATTTTGGTAATTTTCAAAAAATTGTATTATTTTTATGACTTCTCTTCTAAATTTATTAGAAGTTTTTTAAAAACTAACTTGTTTCCTATTGTTATGATAAATTTACTTGCATTTAATAAATTTATAAATTCCAACCTATCATATATATCTTATTTATAAATTCCAACCTATCATATATATCTTATTGATTAAATTAATATTAAAATATATATTTTTATTATTAATTATTTTTAAAATTATACCCAACTTGTTTCCTAGTGTTGTTCACATACTCTAGTAATTTCCAACGAAATTTCAATATTGCTTTTCTATGACTCCCTTATAAGCTCATTAGAGATTTTTAATCTTTATATATAAAAATATGAATTAAAATTTATGAAGGAATTTAAACTTTTGTGATCCATAGCATTTGTTTAGAACTTTTGGGCGAAATCACATATTGACATTTGTCACACGGTTCGAACCAACTGTGTGTTCATCGTCAAGACAATTGTCCCTGACGATGAACCACACTAGTAGTTCGAACGCGTCGACATGCAAAGATCCCAAAAAAATAAACAATAGAATTAAAATATTTATTTAAAATGATGTGAAAAATATATAATTTAATAATAATTTAAAAAATTATAAATGTAACTTGTTTGGGATATATTATCATTATTATATTAATAATATATATTGCTTCCTCTGATTGCCTTGCTAACCTTAATTAAATTAGCTTACATCATCGAGATGTTTTAATAATACATGAATAAAAAAGGACCACGGAGAAGCCCAGGCATCATGGAGTGTGTCTATGTGGTTTAAAGACTTCTTTGTCCAATTGTATTTGCGTATTTACTTTCTTTGGGTATATGCTTTGTTGTTAAGCCTAATGACTCACGCAATCAACCTCGCGCATCACACGACATGCAGTTTGCAAAACGCATCTTATTCTAATCCAGTTGACTTGCCTTTTCGCATATCGAAGATTAAAGGTTTTCCTCAAGCAATAATGGTAGCCCTGTTGCTGGTATATATCCATTTTAAGCGACCAATGACTCGGCTGAGATGTGCAGAAGACGAATCCCATACACAAGCCATTGTGTGATTGTGTGGTTCTCGGCTCTGTGTATCCATCACGTCATTAATTGTCTGAAATCTTAGAAAAATGTTCTTGTCGTTATGGCGGTGGGTAGGAAAAGCAAGAATTGGGTCTCCAATCCGTGAAAGTTAAGGGTTGCCTTGCAACGATTCTAGAATCTACTCCATATTGCAGCTTCTCAAAATATAAATAGAGCCACAGTTTCACCATTTCGTTTTCCAATTATTCATTAAGCCCCCGTCCCAACCTTTCATATTCCAATTTCTTCAACTTCTTTCATCTAATTCATCTACTTCAATTCGCAGTATTGTAATTCCCTGCAAGAAGTGGGCATAATCCTCAAACAAATCTGTGCGAACGGGGTTAAAAGCATGGCCAAGAACGACAACATGAAATACGCTGTGTTGGTGGGATGCAATTATCCCAACACAGAATATGAACTTCACGGATGCGTGAACGACGTTATGAGGATGCAAAACATCCTCATTCATCGTTTCGGCTTTGCCAAAGAGAACATCAATCTCCTTATCGACACAGACGAATCTTATACAAAGCCCACTGGAGAAAACATTTGCTTGGCTCTCATCAAAATGATTCGGCAGGCCAAGCCCGGGGACGTGCTATTCTTTCACTACAGCGGCCATGGAACTCTGGTTCCACTGCAGAACTCCACCCGCTATGACGAGTGTATCGTCCCATGCGATTTCAACCTGCTTACAGGTAACTCCTACTCCTATATCGTTTCTCAGTTTGATCAATTCAATCCTGAAATTTACATTCATATTTATGGTTGTGATTATTATGGAACATTCATGTAATATATTACATGGTATGCAGATGAGGACTTCCGATTAATGGTGAACATAGTGCCTCTGGGGACATCTTTCACCATGGTTTCAGACTCGTGCCACAGTGGAGGCTTAATTGACAAAGAGAAAGAACAAATTGGACCTCACGCCACAGCCAACAGATCGTTAAAAGGCCCGAAAACATTATCAAAGAGAAAGTTTTTACCGTTGGAGTCAGTAATGCGTTTCTTGAGAGAAGAAACTGGAGAAGCTGAGATGGAAGCTCATAAAATCAAGAGCGCTCTATTTAAGCTTTTCGGCAAGAAAGCTAGCTCCAAAGTTCAAAGGCTTGTTACCGATAACGACTCTTTCCTGGAGGAAATGGGACTAGAACAGCTTGAACTGCAGCAGGGGAAGCAGCGTATACATGAGGACATGGGTATTCTATTGAGTGGATGCCAAACTGATGAGACATCTGCCGACGCGTGCCTTACAGAGGATATGAGTAAAGCATTTGGAGCATTCAGTAACGCTCTTCAATCACTTCTTGAAAAGCATGAGAAGCCAATTAGCAACAGGGAATTGGTTTTGGGTGCAAGAAAATTGCTGGATGAAGGAGAGTACTCACAGCATCCATGTCTGTACTGTAGTGACAAAAATGCAGATGCTGCTTTCCTGTGCGAGGAATCCTCCGCGATGGACTGATGAACTGTTTTATGGCATGATCACTCACAATAAAATTCGTAAAAGAGTACCAGGCTAATCCCGCTTGATGTTCTTGTAATCATATGTATTTGTTCACTTCATTATTCATTATTCAGGATAAAATTGTATACTATGATATTTCAATCAATTTGCAGTATATGTGATGCTACTTATGTTTTGGGATGAGTTAGCTATGTTGAATTTTGTTATACACTTACAAACCAACTTTAAGAATCAAACTATTTTTCTCAAACACAAAAAACTTGCACAATCAAAGTTTAAACTCAAACTGTTTACAGGACTACCCGTGAACTAATCGATATATTGTGTATTCCTTGTGCCCAGTTAAGTCCTCCATTGAGTTTTACCTCAAACATGTCAAAGGGTTTTGACTGTATGTTGTTCTAAGTCATATATAAAATCGCAACTGCAAGCGTTACAGTGCAATCAATTTATAGTTATTTGTCAAGTTGCGTCTCCAACAACGATATTTCCTCCCACAATTTTATGTCCTCCAAAGGAACAATGCACGACTCTCGCGTCAGTGTAACTCGAACAATTCTTTGAACGTCGGTAAGTTCGCCATTTTTGGTGTGTGAATTAGACTCCGTAAGGTTAGCATCATGTCATGGTGATGGGCATAGAAGAAAGTGTTGTAAAATGATGACCAAAAGGATTTTCGTTCATCATACAAGGTTCATGAAGTTATCAAAACGAAATTAAAATTAAAGTTTCGGAAAATAGGAGTAAAAACACCATCGCCTTGCTCCTGTTTTGCGAAACTCTCAATAATTAGCCACAATTTAATAAACCCCAACTTCTTTGTTAAAGTTTCTGAAAATAGGAGTAAAAACACCATCGCCTTGCTCCTGTTTTGCGAAACTCTCAATAATTAGCCACAATTTAATAAACCCCAACTTCTTTGTTAAAGTTTCTGAAAATAGGAGTAAAAACACCATCGCCTTGCTCCTGTTTTGCGAAACTCTCAATAATTAGCCACAATTTAATAAACCCCAACTTCTTTGTAATCGTATCTATGAACATTTATGCAATTTGGTTTTTAAATAGTTTACCAAAGTTTATTTATGAACATTTCTGCAATTTTGGTTTTTAAATAAGTGTACCAAAGTTGATTGAAAATGAGTGTAACAAAGTATATGGAAAATGATTGCCGTTCCACTTTGTAGTTGTGATTTATTCACATAATTATCCAATAATTTTCTAGTAAAAGTGTGCATATAAATCTATCTTAACATAATAACCTCTATGGTTTGTAGGAATAACGAAGATATTTATGCTCTTTAAAGCTACCTTTATTAACTCGAAGATATTTATGCTATTTAAAGCTACCTTTATTAACTCCTTACACTTTGTTGTGCATGTTCATATCCATTTCGCTAAACTCTTCCCAATTTACTTTCGCTAAACTCTTCCCAATTTTCTTTGCATATAGTGAGTAGTAAGGACTACATTACCAACATTTGTTTATAATAGGTAGAATTTTTCTATAAATTTATTTTTTAAATTCAGTAGTAAAGATTATGTTATTATGCAACACTAGTTTATAGTAACGAGAACTTGTTCAACCACAGAAAAGAGAGAATTTGTTTATAATAGGTAGAATTTTTCTATAAATTTATTTTTTAAATTCAGTAGTAAAGATTATGTTAATATGCAATACTAGTTTATAGTAACGAGAACTTGTTCAACGACAGAAAAGAGAGAATTTGTTTACATGGTTGAGGTTTCAATCTCAATTAATGGGAAATCTTTAAAGTGCGAATCCTACGCACAACTCATTAAATTTGACATGCAGAAAAGTCTTCTACTTATATTTTCATTTCTTCATTTTAGTTTACAAATTATCATTATAATAGATTTTATAATATTATGAGATATTTTATTATGTAGTTTATTATCTTGGATTTTAAATTTATTATTATAAGCTTAATGTTCAAATTTATGGAAATAGTTGAAATTGAAAGGAAAGATCAAGAAAATAAACACATCATCCATGTAAAACCTTGGAAACCCAATAAAAGAGAAAACTCAAATAGATGGTGAAGACTATGCCCTCTCTATATTTCTTAGTTGTGAAATCCAAGTACAAAGAAAAGAGCATTCAACATAAAGTTACCATGGATACTTCAATATCTCAATCCTTTATGATCGACCTAGCTATATCATAATAATAACAATATAAAAATAAGAGAACCCATCCCTTCCTAGTGGCCTAAAATTTTATATAGCATGGCAGTCATGTAGGGCTGGAGTTAGGGATCTTGCAAGCATCAACCCTCAATTAGAGTTATGTAATTGGACCATCTCAAATCTTTTGGAAATTCCATATGTTACTAGCCCAACACGCCTTGAGTAATAGGTCTAAAGTGACGTCCACTTAGTATGATGGTGTTCAATAATGTAGGCTAACTAGAAGGAGAGATAATTTTTGCATGCAAATTTTGATTGAGAAGATATTTAGGCCATTGGGAAGCTTACAATGGGTAGAATGAAATTGGGGTGGTTGGAGCTATGCTTGCAATTTTTACCCAAAAAATTACATTTGTTACCTCAAACCATATTTGAAATGTTTGAGACCTAAAATCAACAAAATTATACACGATCTTAAAATGGGCCATGCAAGCACATAAAATTTTAGGTTATAAATTTACGTCGTCAATTGATTTTTCATTCTTTTTCCGAAACAAATATTTTGTAGTTGTCTTTTTTTCTAAAATCGATTTTCCCAAACTCTATAGTATAATTTAACCTAAAAAATACTAAAATTTTATAGAAACTATGTAAAATCTAACAAATTTGAATTTCAGAAAAATATTTCCAAACATTTTACTCTTTAAGATAAACATTCAATTGTAAAATTTGCCCTATTTGGAAGCCAATTCCCCGAATTTTTCCACTCTGAAATTACAAAGATAAACGAATAATTTATATAGCGATTCATTTTAGATCATACTTCTCCATTTAGGAAGGCTTTTCACCAAGAAAAGATTTTACTAAAAGAGGTGAGTAAAATTTCCCTCTAATAAAGTTCATTTTACCCCTATTTGGTAGCTTTGAGTTCTTTCTATAAAACTGTACTATCGACTTTACTTGGTATTAGTAAGTAGGTATTGCTCCATAATTTCCTTATCCAACATGGAAGACTCACAGAGTTTCAAACTCTCCACATTCACTACTGAGTAAATGTGCATATATGGTGGTAGACTTAGTCTATAAGAATTATCACGCACCTTCTCCAATACTTCAAAATGACTAAGAAAATCGTTAAGCCTTAATATTCTTATTAGGGCCCTATAGCCTTTCTGTTTTTAGATGTAACTAAACGTTGTCCCTCTCCTTGAAAGTTTTCTCAATTCTATTCTAATCATGTTGGGTTTTGTGCTTTTCATATAACTTCTTCTCCTATACTTAAATATGCTTAGAATATTTTCCAAAGAAAAGGAAATATACTTTGAATGCATCCCTTGTGATGTATTATCTCAACAAATACCCAAAGCAGGTTTCAAAATAGGACTTACTAGTAAAAGTGTGGATTGTTATGTTACAAGAGCGTTGAATATAATTCAAACTTTAACGCTCCCAAATGATGAGTTAATGTCATGTTAACATTTCTATTTACCCATCTATCTATTGATGGAAATTTATAGCTCTCTTTAAGTTAGTGTCCATCTTTTCCCAAAATGTATCCCAAAATCCATTGAGAAATTTGGTATCCATATTTGATATTATGCTCCATGGGATCTCAAAGCGCACCTAGACATATTCAAAAAACATGTTTTTTACATTTTCCCCTTTGCTAGTATTTTTACAAGGAAAATGAATGCATATCATAATGAACTTGTCAACTATCACAAATAGATAGTCATGTCATTAGTTGGTTGTTGGAAAACCATCCGTGAAATTCGTGGATAGGTCATCCCAAAGTCTAGTGGGTATAGGAAAGGGATGATATAAAACTTGTTTTCTATCACTATGCTTGTTGTTACATCTAAAGTGTAGATCCTCTAATCGTAGGCTAATACACATAACTCTATAAGATTGTATTTGTCTTCCCAAGACCAAAATGTCCTACAAGCTGAGAGGTGCAAGCCTCTTTGATACGTTGCAATATTTCACCTTTACAAACATAGATCATGGATTTGGGGAATTTGGAGGAGAAAATAGGCCTCAAACAAAAATATGCTGATTAAACTAACTTTATAAGAATCAATGGGATTCAATATGATGAGGTTATCCCTAGGGGTAAATAGTTTGGAGGGAAAAGAAGAAGACTATTTTTTAAAGTGTATTTTTGTCTTATATCCTTCTAATTTTATTCAAATGTGAAGTATAGACACCTATTGAATGAAAATTTAGATTCCACATCCAACGAGAAAACACTCTGCATATTTCTAAGTAGACCCACATCGAAAAAAGTTGAAAATGTATGGAAAAATGTGTCAAAACACTTTTGCATGTATTTCAATTTTTTTGAAGTGGGTCTACTCAGAAGTATGCAAAGTGGGTGATCTTTGGATGTGGAAATTAATTTTGCATCCAGTGAGTGTCTACACTTGACATTTGAAGTAAACGTATAAGGAGATAGCTACCAAAATACAATATAAGAAAATTTGGTTCGTTTTTTTTTTTTTTTTTTTTTTTTTTTTTTTTTTTTTTTTTTTTTTTTTTTTTTTTTTTTTAATTCACTTCTTATTTTATTATCTCAACTATCATTTTATTAGTTTCCTTAGGAGACCCATTTTAGACCTCAAAACTCCCTTAATTCCTTGTTTGTAGAGCAACCTATTCTAAATATGATATTAATCAAAATTAACATCACCGTCTTCTACAAAAGTTTGGTCTCATAACTAATATAATGCCTCTTTAATGCCTGTGTCTTCCATGTATGTATATTTGTATGTATCATGGATAAAATTCCCATGTGTGTAAGAATTTCTAAAAATGTAATCTTGAAGATAAATAACCTTGAAAACATGATTGTGTACTTACTAATGCTATTATTTTTTATCTATTCTTATCATGAAACTATTTGCTTCATTTGTCTTTGTTTGTTTTCCAAATTACAACATATAGGCGTTGAGTTTTTCAAAATAAATAATACAATAAACTCCTCAACTACTTCCAATAAAAATAGAACTCATATATAAAAATAGAAATTAATTATATTAGTTAAAAATATGATAATTATATGATTACATTATTAACACTAAAAGAATTCTATAAAATTACATTTATAATTACGAATCAAATTAATCACTAACGAATTTTCAATTTATATTATTGTTAATCCAAATATTATTATAATAATTATTGTGTTATTTAAATATTATTAGTTAGCAATTCAAACCAATACTATTTATTATTTTCAAATATTTTTTAGAAAATACTTCCAATGTGTTTTATTATTACAATTCTCTCCTTATAATAAGTGAATTATTTATCAAATTATACAACATACACAACTTAAACTAGAATAATAGTAAAACATCTCAAATGATATAAATAAATCACGTTCGCATGATATATGCTTTAAAATAGTGCTAAAATGGTACCATATTTTGGATTCTAGCAATTTGGGCAGCAAACACTCACATCCTATGCCAATGGGTTTGCTTTTGGCTTTTATGGTTCCCTCTCTTTCGATACTTATAATAGGATGTGTTGGAATTCTTTTCTAATTCTCAGTTGTCTTTTTTCATATTGTTACGAGGTTGGCCAAGAGCAAGTAGACCTTTCAACTCTCTAGTGAGCAACATGAACAACACAGTTCTCCCACGCTAAAACTTGAATCGATGGGCTAGAGTTGACAAATGAGTATCCTCCATTTACATGATTTGGAGGAGCTTGGAGAGAAGGTTAGGTCTAATTAATGTAAAGAGTAAATTTTAGTACTATGGATTAGTATGCCTTGGTTTTAGTGATATTCTGAACTCTAAAGTGTTTTTATTTCGTAGAGAGAAATAATTTTATATATTATTTTATTTAAAGAGATGTTAAAGTAGATTTATGTTGAATGCGTGCTCTATATTGAAATTGGTTTCGAATTAAAATTTTTTAAATTTGAATATCAAGATTTAATAATCTAGAATATTCTTCGTTATAGACAATAATCTAACAATAATACAAAAATATGTGAATGGTTTTAGTTTCTTGGTTTTCCTCATTTTAACTTATTAAAATAATAATTAAATGTGCTCTAATCAATTCGCATAGTCAAACGAGCGATCCAATCATTGATACAAGAAGAATGGATAGACACATAATGAATGGTTGGTTGTGTTTACAAACTTATTCAAATAATAAACGAATGTAGGTCTATTTCCTTGAACTTATTTTGTATGGGATACCGACTTAAACATATGGAATAGACAACATTGCAGGATTGAAAATGTGATCCATATAAGTATATTATTAGTCACATTTTTATTTAAGTACTTTTGCAGTGGTAGCAATCGATTTGGGAAGAATCTTGATGGACACAAAACGAATGCTTGGTTGTATTTACAATTTTATTTAAATAATAAATGAATGCCTGATCAATTTCCTTGAACTCCTTTTGAATGGATTACCAGCTTAAACAACTAGAATAGACAACATTGCAAGGTTTAAAATGTAATCCATATAAGTATCTTATTAGTCACATTTTGATTTATGTACTTTTGCAGCTCTAACTAGTATTAACACCAGAGCAATTAATATGCTCGAAGAATTAATTTACATGAAACTCTCCCTCGGAGTGTGTTTTCTCGTGCAAAACAAGGATGGCTCCCAATGATGGCTCCAAACTTGCTATGATTTGAAAAATGATGATTCCAACAATAATGGCTCCACGAGATGGTTCCCAGAACGACTATGGCTTGAAGCAATGGCTCCAAGCTTTGTTCTAATGGTAATATTATAAAAGCTGGTAGTTATGGCTTCAATATTAGCATTTTATAATATAGTCTTCATTTACAATATTAGGTTTAACTTACAATATAATGGGATGGCTCCTAGAATAGTGATGGCTCCATGCTTTGATATGATGGTAATATTATAAAATCTCTTATGGATTCAATATTAGTGTTTTATAACACTAGTTTTTGTTGATAATATTAGGTTTTATATAGTATTAGGTTTTATATTAGAAATATTAGGTTTTATCTTACAATAGCAATGTCCTCGATTAATTCATGGCATCTATCAATTGCAGGTTCTCGTTTGATTGCATTAACAAGAAGTGAAAGTGGCATCCAGAATTGATGCATATGCATCAAAATATTTATATTCATGTGAACAACAAATCTATGTTCTTTGAGTCAAAGCAATTGGATAAAAAACTATATTGTTGGTATTTTTGCAAACTTAGATTTTAGCATAAGATGCTCTTTATCAATAAAGGTGACAATGGGGAAATGATTTGATTCTAGTGATTGTAATAGCCATGATATTTATCCACAATTTCACAATCTAAACATATTCACGATTCTTAATGGTTTTGGATATTGATCATAACATGTTTATTTAGTAACATATTTTTACAATGGATTTTAAAATTATGGTTGATTGGCTTCATTCATAAAATAGTTGCATATAAATGATGGAAAATGAGGCCTTTGACGTATATCAACCACATATACTAATGTGGTTGTGCTAGTTTAGTGTATCAAAGAATATTACATAGACTATCGAATTTGGTATAATTACAAGGAGTTTAATTTATTGAAATAAATTAGCATTGTTTAGGATGTATCATGCAACTTAAATATGGCTTAATCTTTGACACCAAGATATGATACTTCAAAATTTATTTTTATCTCTTCCAATTCTATACTAATCACTAACCTATACGAATTTATTGTTTAGACAAAGCCATATTATAGGGAATTTAGACTTATCGGTGAGCTTGTTTATCTATTCTGTGCCTAGATTTGTAGTGACATTCCTCTTTCCATGTGACATTTTCTATGTTAATAATGCAGTTGTTTAGTATTTACTTAATTGGTAAATTATATATTAAATTAAACATATAATTTTGTTAGGTATATGCATTTATGGTAATTGGATGCCTATTTTCCACAACTAATCCTATCATTGTGATACCAACTTCTAATTTATTTATAGAACTTGTGAATAAATATTTGAATTTTGTTTCATTAAATAGGTATCTGATTAATATTTGAGGAATGTGTAGTAGTTTTTACCATTAACATTAACAACTTTTGTTTTTATTTATACATATTGATGAGATTATTGCTCCAAATAATAAGTACTAGGTGAGATTGGGATCTGCTTAAGATAGATTTATATGTCATTAAAGAGACATCGTTTTATTACACTCACCACACTAACGTTGTAGATATGGAAGAAATTTCATAAATCATGATTCAATCACCAAAGGAGTATTGGTCTTACATTTCATTTAATCAACTTGTTAATAGTGTCAAGTATTGACATATTAGATTCACTAACCATAACTAAAAAACCTCTACAAATTGAGAGAGAAAAATATCAAACCCAATACACAAATAATTTGTATACATGAAAACTACTACACTCCAATCCTATTTTTTTCATTCTTTACCTTTGTTAACACAATTCATCTACTACATCATTTGTGATGTGACTAGAGGCGAATGGGAAAAAGCTAAACCCCTTCAGAAGGACTCATAGTATTACAACAAAATTTTAAGGCATTTGACCATTTCAAAGCTTCACTTCAATTTAACCTTCATATCTCAAGCCAAGAAGTTTCCTTATCTCTCTACAATTGATATATCACAAGATATAATGACTCTCTAAGCTAAACTTGTTCATGAACATAGATTTTGTTATGAAACCAACTCACAAAAAGATAGAAAAGATAGATCAACGACTTAGAAATCAGCCTCTTTCAGGGGGCAACCTCCTTTACATTACACAAATGAAAAAATATTGGATGATACAAATGATAAGATCTCCTTTCTATATATACGAGTCTAAGGGGTCATAATATTATCAGAGCCAACATAACAATAATAATGTAAGGGTGCAACAATACTAATAGTGGGCTTCTATGGGGCACAATAATAACAATATGGGGACTACATGGGCACAACAATATACTAATGGGGTTGCACCAATAACAATAAGGGGTTACACTTGTAGTATAGGGACCTAACATGCCCCTCTCCTTCAAAAAGTGTTGTCCTCAATGCTTGAGTAGTTCTGGATGCTTGTGTATAAAATTCTCGTCCTCCCATGTGGAATATTCAAAGGGTAAGTTCTTCCACTTAATGAGATACTCTGAAATTGATCGATTTCGTAGTTGTCGAGTTCTTGTTTCCGTGACTGCTTCAGGTTTCAATATGATTTTTCCTTCCTCATCAAGTTCCGACAATATTGTTTGAACTGGGAGCTTGTCACTTATAAACTTATTTAAACATGAAACCTGGAAAACTGGGGGCACTCGGGAAGATGCATGAAGCTCCAATTTGTATGTGATAGTACCAATCTTTTGCAATGCCTTGTAAGGTCTATAGTACTTTGGTGATAATTTATTATCCTTCTTAGAATGGTTGAGGGACATTTGTTTGTATGGTTGTATTCGTAAAAATACGTAGTCACCTATATCAAAACTTCTTTCGTTGTGGTGTTGATTTGCCCGATATTTCATTGAATTATGTGCCAAAGTGAGTTTATCCTTTAAGAGTTGGAGAACTTGTTTTTGTTGAGGGTCTACCTTAACACATTCATGATATACAATATTACCTAAGTATTCCACCTCTTGTACTCCAAAGAAACATTTGGAGATTTTTTCATATAATTATTTCTCGTCCAATAGTCTGGGCACTCTATCAACATGTTGAACATGATCCTTCCAAGACTTGTTGTAGATTAGTATATCATTGAAAAATACTAACATAGTTTTTCTAAGGAAGTGTTTGAAAATGGAATTCATCAAACCTTGGAATGTAGAAGATGCATTGGTAAGGCCAAAAGGCATGACCAAAAATTCATAATGACCCTCATGAGTTCAATGTTGTTTTCAAAATGTCTTCAATCTTCATTCTTATTTGATGATATCCTGCATGAAGGTCCAACTTGTTGAAGTAAATTTCTCCATGCAATTAATCCAATAATTCATCAATGAGAGGAATGGTAAATTTATCTTTAATAGTGAGCTTGTTGATCTCTCTATAATCCAGACACATGCGCCACGATCCATCCTTCTTGTGCACCAGTACTACTGGAGCAGTGAAAGAACTTTGACTAGGTTGAATTATACCAATCTCTAGCATTTATGCAACCATATGTTCAATTTCACTCTTTTGTGCAAAGGGATATATGTAAGGCATGGTGTTTTGAGGAACACTTCCTGGAACATGAATAGCATGATCATGATCAAAAATAGGTGGGAGGCCTTTGGGAGTCTCAAATACCTTGGAATGATTGTCCAAGACTTTTTGGAGTTATGGAGAAATAGATTATTTCGACGTGGGAATCTCTAGCAAACATAATTGTGCAATTACACCATGTTGTTCTTCCTTTAGAATCTTTGTCATGCCGTTAGAGCAGATTATCTTTCCTGGTTTCCCTATGATACCCCTTAAATGAAATTCCTTTCCTTCGAAATTTTTCTTCAAGCAGAGTTCTTGAAAATTAAAAGTTATCATACCCAAAGATTGTATCCATTGGACTCCTAGTACAACATGAGTACCACCCATTGGAACGAAAAGCATTAGATTATTCAAAACATATTCTCCCATGGATAGCTTGATCTTATGGCACTTTCTAGAGAAATTTATGGTTCTTCCATTTGCAACCATCACTTGACAATCTGGTGCTGGATATAGGAAGCAATCCATTTCCTTCACTATCTTACAATGAATAAAATTATGGGTACTGCCCGAATCAATCAACACTATTACCTTTTTCTTCTTGATATGTCCTTCTATCTTGATAGTTTGAGGAGTGGTAATTCCTGCCAATGCATTATAATATATGATCAAATTCATTTATTGATGCTCAATGTGATATTTCACTTCTTGAACCTTTTTCTTCTTGATATGTCCTTCTATCTTGAGTGTTATAGGAGTGGTAATTCTTGCCAATGCTTTACAAGATATGATCAGATTCATTTATTCTTTCTCTAGGGTTGCTTCCTAGTGTATAACCTCTTATTTTGTTGTTTCTTGATCATTTCCTTCCTCCCCTTCACAATCCATGTAAAATAATTTCTTCTCAGCACACTTATGACCTTTAGTGTATTTTCTATCACAAATGTAACAAAGCCCTTTTTCTCTTTTTTCTTCCAATTGTTGTGGTGTAAACCTTGTAAGTTGTGGAAGGCTAGGAGGAAAAACACTTCCATATTTGTAGTTGTGATTGGTAGGATTCCTTATTTCCATAATACTTCTTTCAAATTTTCTTGCCAACCTAAATGCCTTCTCCAATGAATCAGGATCCCAAAGACGAACCTCATGTTGAATGTTATCCTTTAAAGTCCTTATGAAGACATCAATCCTTTTCTTCTCTGGAATATCATTTACCATTATATTCAATTTTTGGAATTCCTGAATGTGCTCTCCCATTGAACCCTTTTGTTTGAGATTTATCAATTGGTTAAAGAAGTTGTTGCTCTTTGTATCCTCATAATGTGCTATCATTTCCTCCGTGAAAATTGACCAAGTGGCAAGTAGTTTACGAGAACAAATCCCTTTATACCATAAAAATTGATTCGATTCTAAATATAAATATGCAATACGTGCCTTTTGTAATAGTTTTACATCATGTAGATCAAAATATTGTTCCATATGTAGTATCCAATTTACCAGATCCTTGCCATCAAACTTCCTCATATCGTCTTTTCTTGATTTTAAGAGATCGATCTAGAAACGATTGTACCTCTATAATTTAGGATCTCCAAGGTCTAACATTGTGACTTGTAGTAGCCCTCTGTGTCCTCTTTCCAATTCCACCAGTTTGATCGAAATGGGATTCTCCAAGAAAGAGTTATGCCCAATATCCCAAGATGACATGCTTATATAATTTTTCCATAGAGCGAAATTGTATGAAGTGCCACATGTTAATGTTTCAACCTTCGGGCCTAAAACCAATACACAGAAAAACAAAGTTCGTCATCTTTCTATAGCTTCTTACAAAATTTTAATATGATGCCTAAAGAGAATGTTATGATGATTTTCCCTAGGTCACTTGTTTGGGATGTAATTTGGGAGCTTGCAAACACCCTAAATTTCTTGGAATGTATCTCCAAAAATATAGCGAAAAAATATCTGAAATTGGTGCTCGAGCTTCACCGCGATTGTGGCTCAAATGGGTTTTAATTTAAGAGTCTGAACCTTCGTAGAAAATAAATGATAGTGAGACTTCCATGACGACCTATTCGAGATGGAATTCTGGAGCTTGGAAAAACCCTAAATTCCTCAGATCATATGTCCAAAAATATAGTAAGACAAGATCTGAAAATTAGACTAGAGGTTTAGCGATATTTTGGCTCAAATGGGTTTTTTTAAGCTTTTGAAAAGGCACTGAAAAAAAAAGTTATAGCAAAAATTCCACGATGGCCTATTTGGAGTAGTGAAACACTAGAATCCAAAGCTCTCATACCAAATGTTATGAAACCAGCTCAAAAAAATATAGAAAAGATAGATCAACAACTTAGAAATCAACCTCTTCAAGGGGGGAAACTTCATTTACATTACACAATTGAACAATTCTTGAATGATAGAAATGAGAAGACCTCCTTTTTATATATAGGAGTCTAAGGGGTCATAATGTAATCAGAGCTGACATAACAATAATAATGTAAGTGCACAACAATAACAATTGTGGGCTTTTATGGGGCACAATAATAACAATATGGGGACTACATGGGTACAACAATATAAAAAGGGGGTTGCACTAATAACAATAAGGGGTTACACTTGTAGTATAGTGACCTAACATATGCTTCTCTTATTATACCCTCGAATCTCACTAAGCTAATGAGATAATGGAATTATGCCTGAGATTTAATTCCCAAAGTTCAAATATAGTTACTTACAACAACTCTTTACAATGAAGTAAAATAAAATTATATATGATAGATTTGCACAACATAATCTAAGAGATTTGACTATATAGGTAAAATAAAAAGAAAATAAGCTAGATAACCAATTACATTTAATGTTGTCCATTAATAAATTGAAATTAAAGCAAAATATTAGTAAATAAATGAGTTACTTTACATGCATATTCCTTAAAAATAATATCCTATCATCCATAAGACTGTACAAGTATGTGTTTAAATCTAATATAAAATTTAATAATATTTTTTGCAATACATATCAAAGAAATCCACCTCACAAAATAAAAATATATATAATAAATTCATTAGAGAAAGCATGTTAAATATTTCATCTACCAAGAATACTAATGTTGAAATATGGTAACAAGAATATTCCAATTTAATTTGTCCTTGAATTAAATTGTGAATTAAAATCGAATTTAGTCTTAGCAGCTACTTGGAAATAATTAATTAATTTGTTTCAAATTAATTAGTTGGAGAAATTCAAGTTAGAAGTCTTTCTAAAGT
>APFE031287305.1:1497-35417 GCA_000404065.3 Pinus taeda
ACACTCGCCAACAGAATATCCAACTGTATCGAGTTGTCAAAGCAAGCCAACTCCTTCACCAGGGCAAGTGGCTCACCAAGGACCAAGTTCAGCAGAAGTTTCCTCATCTCATGAAGGAACTCAATGAAATGGGGACCATTGCTTCCTAAGGGGGGAGGAATGATCCAGGTGAACATTGGTGGCCACCTTCCAAGTCCACTTGGACCCCCACCATTGTTTCTCTCAGCATTTTTAGTTTCCTTAATTGTAGCACAACTTACTATTTTTAGTAGTTTTTCGGGTCCTGAACTTCCGAAGCCATTTTGAGGCCCAAAATTACGTTTTTTGGGAAAACTTGGAGCAACATGGGTCCATGGGTCCTCCCAAAGTTGTAGTTCTCGGATAGATCTTTCTAACGAGATATTGTGCACGTCAAACGGAGATCATATGCCAAAGTTACGACCCCGGGAAGTTAATGTACCAATTTACCTAAATGGAGCCCACAGTTTGGTGTTTCATCTTCTAGGGTTAGGTTTTTTGGATGTTTAGGGTTTTCCATTGTTTCTCAACAATAAATAGCCTTCGAGCCTCATTGTAAGAAGTTTCAGAGGCATGTAGTTGCCACGTCTCTTCTCAGAGATAAGCTACCATCACCCTAGCTAGTTTATTTCCATTACTGTTTGTAAGCATATTTCAGTGTTTTACATTAATGAAATGAAGTATTATTTCCGTTGCATATCTGTGTTTATGGCTATCTCTGTGATTTGTTGCATTCTTGTTTAAATCTGGATCAAGTATAAAAATGGTTATCATGTGGTCGACATTCTTTAGTTGTAGAGGTTATGTTATTGTTCATGGTCTCATCCTCAAGGGGCCACAACGAATGATAGGCTAAATAAGTTGGGTATTTTCTCAATTCTTCAATTTCACTTAGTAGTTCAGAATTCTCTCGTATTGCAACGTTGGGTACTTATACTCCCCTTAACTCGTTATTGTTGGAAACTAAGTTGGTTTTAGGACATGTATTTACTCTATCTATGGTGTCCATGTTTTTTGTGTTATTTTTATGTAATTTTGGGTCGGGTCCCTTGTTTGAAGTGATCGTGGTACTTCCTATTATCACCCCAAGAAACTCTCCTAGGTTGTATCTCAGAGATGCTCAAGAACATTACAAACTCAACCAAATGTTGGAAATGGATGAATGGAAGGAATGATGCATATTCAAGCCAGATAACCACTTCTACTGTGCTTAACTCTAGACATGGGTGAACACCCCCAGACTACAAGGCTTTAGACCACCAATTACTCACAGTTTGAGGATTAAGTGAATATGGAGAATACTTACCACACCAGCAGATGCACAAGACCATGTGATGGCCGGCTGCAACCAGTAAAGAGGTCTGAAAATCTATTTCCTAATGCACAGACAGAATGACAGCTCTCTGGCACTAAGTAAAGAGAAACCTACACAACACATTCAATAATACATACAATATTCTAACATAGAGGTGGGATGACAGCCCCTCAAATGCTAAATATCAAGAGCACATGAACAAATCCATAACAGGCACAACCTAGAACAGAGAAGAAGTGGAAAGTGAGCAATTAACAGCAAAAGAAGCTTGTATTAGCTGAAAATGAAGACCAAACGCTACAAGTAGCACGGTAGTTACAGTCCCCAGAAGTTGAAACTTACATCAAAACAACAACCATCAACCATCATCCCAGGCTACATCTGTCTTCTGGGTATATATAGAGTTTGATTACAAAAATGGTCTGCTATTCCATGCGTGGAGGGGTCATAATGGACCACCAACCACATTAACTATTTAAAGTGGGCCTCTGCTACGATTTGTTGCTTCAATGAATGAACTTGATCTTCTCTGATATGCTGTTGTCCTTCTTAGCAGGTGGAATGTTGTATGAAAGAATGTTCCATAACTGCTGAATGGATTCAACTGCTCGAGGCATGTCCTTCTCGTTCTTGGCCACTCTGCTTCTTCAATGCGGTGGTTATGGATTAACTGCATAAGGTACTGGTAGTTGATCACCATTGTCCTTCAGGTGCACGGCATGACCAGGGCGTGTTGACTGCATGGCGGATGTACGAGCAGGCAGAGAATAGATATCAGCCGTTGGATCGCAAATATGGACGGCAGAGATCTCTTGGCACAGAGTATCGGGCGGAAATGAAGGCAAAATGATTGTGAGCCATCAGATCTTGCAGATGGATGGTAGAGATCAGCTTACAGGAGCTATCGGGAGAAAATATGAACGGATAATCATGAGTCGTTGGATCCCGGGCAGGTAGATCCAACGGCTACCGGGCAGAGAATATGCATGAAGATTAATGAGCGGGGACAACGAGTGGGCGGTAAGCGGTATTGCCTGCACCGCCGTTGGAGGGTAGGTGGTAAACGTACAATGGGTCGCGATTACGTTCAGCATACGATGCGTGGCGGATGGGAAAGAGGTAAAACCACTTTTCCCGCAAGTTAAAGCACAGGTAGGTTTCGGCAACGGGGGAAGCGATCGTCGTCCGATCACGAGTAAAGATGATCGGAAAATGGGGAACGATTGCGCGAGTTTCTACGATGGCAGTCGTTAGATCAAAGTGGCGGAGATCAACAGCTGGGGTTGTAGGGTGGCTTACGAAGGCGGGTAAGCGTGCAATCACGGGTTTATTAGGTTTTGTGTGTATTAAAGCCCGAGATTCGGAAAGGGCTTTGAATATGATTTTCAACAAAAACACGTGAAATAAATACAAAGGAGGGTAAGAGAAGTAAAGGGGAAGGTGAGGGCTACCACCACGAGCCTTTCTTTGAGCATGACCAAGGGTCGAGTTGGCCTCCAGCTTTAGAGAATGTAGCAGAGCTAACACTTCCTCCAATGAATTCTGGGTCGGGTCCCTTGTTTGAAGTGATTGTGGTACTTCCTTCAGCGACTTCCTTGATTTCTGTCCTGGCGACCATTTCGTTCAATTGCCTAGTGTTGGTATGTGGTGTATGGTATCAAGGAACTTTCTTGATCTTGTTATGATAGGTATATTGCCTTCTATCACCCTTTTCTCCTTCAAACCACTCAAGCTCTGTCACGCTCTAGCATTCAAGTTTTATGGGTCTCAGTGAAGTTATTTTGTTGTGAGGTTTTGTCTATTAGAGGGAAATCGATCTTATGTGACTATAATCAGTTCACATTACTCAAAGTAGCTTGTTAGTGACAAAGTAGCATTATTTTAGGGTCACTCTTCCTACTGGTGGTTATCCTCGATTTATTTGCTTCATCTTTATAGGGGTGTCTTTATTTGGGGGTCAAAAGCCATTTACTCTTTCAGTCATTTTGTGTATACGTCTTGTGTCTGGTCGGTCCTTTTAGGGTGGTCAACAACCGCTTATTCTCTCAGTTGTTTTCAATATTGGTCTTGTGTCTTGTTGGTAAGTTACCTATGGAAATGGCACCATGACAATGGCTTCTATGTCATTGGGGAGGTGCTTTAGGGGCATCTTCATCCAAACATCGTCGGTTGTTTGGTTGGGAATCAATAGCTAATTTTTTTTATGTGGCTCCCGTGGAAGTTAGAAAGGAGATTCTGCATTCGGAAGTAAGGGAGTTTGGGGATCAAATATAGCTTTATGATTCTGAAATTGGTGGCAGTTCTTTGAAATGGGTTCATGATCCTGGGAAATACAGTAATATAAGACTGCATTTTCTCCATTCCATCACCCTACACCGACAGATGGAAACATTGCTTAGTATGGTAATTTGAGACAAACAAGTAGACAACTACAAGCTCTTTGTTGGACAAGAGGATATCAAGAGAATTATGAGGGATATTAGATATGACCTCGATGATATAGTGGTTAGGTTAAATTGAGTGGAAATATTTGTGGTTTCTGACTTAGGGACATAATCCAATGATCATGAGGATGAGGATGCAATGATCAATGTTCTACCTTTGAACATTACAGATGAAAACTCTCCTCCTCTCTCTCCTATTGGAAATACTAAGAGGGGGGTGAATCAGTATTCCTTAGCAATTAGCAATTTTTAAATCTTTTAGAGCATTAATTAATCTTCAATTATTATTAATGTTTATGCAGTAAAAACAGTAAACAATAGAACACAGTAGGCACAAGAATTTAGGTGGAAAACCCCCTCCGGGTCAAAAACCACCAAACGCTTTTCTAATAAATTCTTTAATCTCCAGCCCCAACTGAAATGAAAGTTACAACTTCCTAGAATTCTAGAAAAGTATTATTCTCTAGCTCCAACTGGAAGGATGCCCCAATGCCCTGGTTTCTTCAGTAATCAACTGAATGGATGCCCCAACATCCTAGACCAACCTGCCACCCTAAAGTGTTCACAGGCTCCAACTTGTAGGCAACTTCATGCACCTACCTAGCACCTCCCTGCCACCTTATAATGACCAGAAATGAGACAAGAGTGTGGACTCCTATACCATGGACAATGATCCACGATACAATATGATTTACAATGATTTTCTTGTACTTGACCAATTACGCAATCACACTATGACCTGCTACCTAACCATGACATCATCCAATAATGACTCATATACCTCCCAATAATGCCTCTTCAACTCTAGGCAGATTGACTCTTTTACAATAATGACCCTTTACAATTTTACAATGATGATATTTTACAATACTGACTCTTGACAAGAATTGATGCTTGACTTGACACGACTTCTTGGATCACTTGCAACTATTGAGGTATTCACGTGCTTTCTTCAAGTAATGGTACTTTGGCATTGCATGCCCTTCTAGTATGTGTCTAAATTTTCCTAAAGTGTCCTCCTTCCTGCACATGCGTTAATAAACAAGACCCAAACCAATACATAAACAAAATACTTACATTTTCCTGCAAAACATATGTCAGAGAAAATTTCACAATTTAAAATGTAAATAATGATTGAACATACCTTGTTGTAGCAGATTACCATTGACTGTGGATGTGTGGTCCTTGCTAGTTGCAGTGATCTTTTGAATTCATATTGTGACACTACCATACAACTATGACAATCCTATCACCTAACACAAACAATCCCTCTAAACACAACTTAACATAGTCAGATTGTACAACCACCTATCTTTAGCTACCCTTCCACAACTCTGTCACCACATGTAGCTGTCACACTTTTGTTGAAGTAATCGTGTCATAATGAAGGCCTAACTGTTGATGTCCTTGTAAGAATGAGACTTTGTTTAGGTGAAACCAATGTTCATTTGTTGTCCTTGTAGCAATCATAAAATCAACAAGAGGACCTAAGCCGGGACCTTTAAGATGCTTGCCATTTTTAACTGCACCATTCAGTCTTACAGTCTTCAATATTTGCACTTGTCTTTATGTCATTGTACCCTTTCAGATTTCATTGTCTAGTCCTTGACTTCACTTCCTCGACTACCACAGTTCTAACACAAGTATGTTGCTTCCCTTCGTGGCTCTATCTTGTGGGTGTCCTTTACTTCTTCGTTATGATAACTAGGATATAGAGTTCATCTGAGACTTCTAAGATATATGTTTTATCTTCTTTGTTGAGTACTCAGAGATACCCGAGTTTTGTTCCAAGGCTGATTATGTGAATGATCTTTAGAAGTCTACCAAATATAGAAGAATGATGCCAGCAAAGACAAAGCGTGCCTCAATCACAAGAGGTATGTCATTGTATATTACATGGTTTCGTTTACTTCAAGGTCTGTGTGTATTACCAATAAAAATGGATCTAATCAAGCACTAATAGGGCTTCACATGCCTCACATAAGCTTCCAACAAAAGGACCAAACCCCATACGATAAGAAAGTAAACCTACCTCTTAAAGTGTCTCAGAAACCCTCACACTACATCAGGACTGGAACAAATATGTAAAAAGGTAAGCCATATTCACAAAAGAAAATGCAAACTCACATGGTTACAAGCAAGAACAAAATGGATCCATAAATGCGTAGTTTGTTGACTCTTGTGTACTTATTTGTGCCCTAGATGAGGGTCGAAAAAGAATAGCAACGCAACCACAAATTAGACCTTGTTTTCTTTAATAAAAGGCCCTATATTCACAATGAACTTGTGTTAATCGTCTAATCAAATCCTCGTTGTTGTGTCATCTTCATAATGCGGATTAATCTCAATAAATTCCAAGCAAAAATGTGTCAAACAGCAAACGAAATTCTTAATCGGAAACAGACCTTAACCCTTCTTGAAATACTTGTGTTAAATTCCCTAGGGTCACAACAAAATTTTAGAGCTACAGTATTGAAAAATGCATTGATTAATTGAGTTGTATGAGGAATTATTTTATAGACATTGGATAAACCAACGCTCCCCGTGTGTTTTGCGACATGGACTAACCGCCTCTCGTGGATCCTTATCTTTGGTGATGTGATCATTGACTAACACCTGTGGGTTTTGGTCTAAGGGCAATCGTGATTCCCAACAAGTGGTATCAGAGCGTAGGTCACAATTTCGATGCACACTCAGCTCACGTTGGGGGGGGAGATTGTTGGACATTGGATAAACCAATGCTCCTTGTGTGTTTCGCGACATGGACTAACCGCCTCTCACGGATCCTTATCTCTAGCGGTGCGATCGTTGACTAACACCTGGGGGTTTTGGTCTAACGGCAATCGTGATTCCCAACATCTCCAGTGATAATTTTGGACTAATATGTCCATTACGTCTATTTTTTGCACACTATCTTTATGGCCTATTTCCAATCGTTGGTAGAAACCTACTTCTTTTTGTACTCTATACTTTTGTTCTATCACATTTTCTATAGGCTTCAAGTTAATCTTTTGGGTATGGTTGTCATAGTTTTGTTTTGTTTTCAAATGTAAATCCAAGGTTCTCACATTTATGTACCTTGGCTCAAACACTGTCTCAACAATCTTCTAAGTCAGTAAATGTGTTGGTTATCCTATAAAAGACCTAAGAATCTTTAGTATGGACATGAAGTTTTTATCTATGTAATCATTTTTGTTATCAATAGAAATCTATGGATGAAATTTGCAACAACAACAAAAAAACGATTAAATCTAATCTCTTTAAATTATTTATAATCTATAAATTAAATTTATTTTAAAAAATAATAATAATTATACTTATAACTAATAATTATACTAAACTCATAATTATACTAAACTCTCTTGAGATGTAAAAAATAAATAGTTTTACCTTTGTCATTTCAATCAGACAAACTCTTAAACACAATGTAACGTGACCAACACGAATTAACTACTAGGAAGTGGGTGCTTTTATAGATTTTTTTTAATAGGGACGTGTGACTATTTTGTCTACTTTAGAAATTATGATTTTTTTATTTAGCTTTAATCAACAACGTATTTGTTGGCGGTATGTTAGTCTGTCAGAATTTGACATTAACAATGTTTTTTATATTTTCAAGAGTTACAAGATGTCTATTTGGCTTGGTGATTCACTTCAGCAAGTTATGATTTAAAGTCTCTACCACGTCAATTTCTGTTTACTGACATTTGAAAAAGAGAAATAGCAACTTTTTGCTTCAATTCATTTGGCTCTAATGATGTCCATAGATTCTTTGACTTTCAATCTTACTTTAAATTAGTTTAATTTAGTTTGGCTCTAATGATGTCCATAGATTCTTTGACTTTCAATCTTACTTTAATTTAGTTTCAAGAATATATTTTGATAGTCATAACCTAACGAATCAATAAATCAAGATACAATTTTTCATGGATTTAATTTCTCAGCCAATTACTTCAAATATGGTGCATATATAGAGGGTGATTATATGCTTCTTCTTTTTTTTCTTTTGGTTTTTGTTTTTCTAGTAAGAAAATATTTGAGCATTTTTTTATGTTTTAGTTACCGTAATAAGTGTAAGTTAGATGGTGTTCATTATAATGTTTAACTTAGTAAAGATATTCAATGAGTTACACAATAGAGATAATCAATGTGAGGTGTTGGCTTGAGTTATTTTCTGATTTTTGTTGTAGTTTTTTAGGAAAGAAATTAATCTCACTCAAAATATTCAACCACTGAAATTAACCTAGCTTGAAGGCTAGAGTGAGGTTTGTTACACATCAATTTGTCACCGTGACACTTGATCAGTTTATGGGTTTTTTTACTATCCGTGAACATGTTTGATTGAACTCGCTTGGAAGTCCAACAACCAAAAATATCTTGAAGAAGATGAGAAATTTGAGAAAAAATAGTTGCTTCACCTTGTTTAGTATCACATGCGCTAATTTTCCTAGATATTTCCACGCATTCACTGGAATTAACTCTGAGAATAGCGCAGAACTGCACTCTGTCTGCCACTGTAGATTGCGCAAGTGAATCAAAGAAAGTAAAAATAAAAAAGTACATTCTAGAAACATAGTTGGTTGAATATTTCCCAACTAAAAGCTTCCAAGTGATGACTATTTGAGCTATAACCCTTAGATGATGCATTTTAATCCATTTCCTCAAGGAAACCTAATCTCTCAATTAGAGGATCTCGCACTCCTCATTTGGATCTGAAACTTCTTCCTCCTAGTTTATAAAATGACTAGAGGGTAGAGGGATTGAGGAGGCCAAAACTGAAAGAAGATAAATGTATGCTTCTGGTTTGAGATTGGAAAGCTTATCATCTAAGGATGAGATTGAAGGCATTTGGGAGGAACCTCATTGCATCAAGGCGAAGGTTGTAAGGCTCTTCTTTATCTTGAATTAATACAAATGAGCGATTTTCCCCATTGAATTGTCTTATTGGAATGGTGAATGGTTTATAATTGTTTCAAGTGTTTATTAAGGCAAATTCAATTCCTAATCTCCTTGATCATTAGGTTGAGTTTGTTTGGATTATTATATTGCATATGCTTTTGATCCTTTTCTTGTTTATGGTTGCACATCTTATCAAGCATTGAGAAACTACATCAAGTCACAACAAGGGATCTTCATTGAGCATTTTGTGAAATAGGTAAGAGGCTCATCCATTAGCTTTAATACTTGTAATTTAAACAAGTCGAACTTAAGGAAAGAGTTAGTTCAATTTTCTGTTTGTTTCTAGTTTCCATCAAGGATCTAGGGAGATCACTCTGCAAGAGGGATTTGTCCGATGTAACAAGGTCACTTAAAAGTTCACAAAATTAGAAGTTAGTACAATAATATTCATAAGCACGAAGTCATTACAACAATATTTATCAAGGCATTATAACTCATCATGTCTCTAATAGGGATTTGAACCTTCGTAGTACAATAATATTCATAAGCACATAACCATTACAACAATATTATTAAGACATTATAACTCATCATGTTTTTAATAAGGATTTGAACTTAGGTGGGGAATATAACAATTATTCCACCCAACCAACTAAGATAACCCCAATTAACTAACCCATTATATTATCTATTTTAAAATACACCTATTTTATTGAATAGATTATTACAAAGTTTTATCTAGTAAGTAGCATAGTTTATGAAACACTCAACTTCAATCTTAGTACCATTGTGTTGTAAGATAAGTAGAGAGACCTTTGCTTTATAAACTTGAATATAGTCTACACACTTTTCAACAAATCATTATTGACAAAAAGTTAAACTTTTATGTAAAAAAATAAATATTAAAATATTAAAATCACATAATGAATCCATGAATCGATTTTACTTGAAAAAAATAAATAACTTTAACACTATATAAAAATACTTAATATCGTAACCTTGTGATTTAATATATAAGGCATCGGACAGGTGGAAGGAATCATTGCTTTCGGGTAACACCGAGGTGACATCCGCACAAAGATTCCAATCTAGAAAAGTAAATCCTACGGGAAAATAAATTGTCTCCACTATTTACGTAGTGGATTGACTGTTTACAAAGTGGATACTTTGGGATAGCAAAGCCCACGAGAAAGCCAGCCACAATTAAGTCCTTGTGACTGGACAAAATTATTACAATAATGGATGCTTTTATGGATAAGCCCATGAGAACCGTCAGAATACAGTCAGTTCAGGGTATCTATTTCTTTTGTACAATAATTCATCCCAAGCTTTGGTGAAGATCCTGCGGACTATCATCGGTTTTCCCAAAACAATTTGATGTTTTATTTTGGTTAAGACTCACCATTCATAATGACCACTCATATATTCTTTGAGAGAATGATTATAAAAGGCTGACCATTCTCCAGTTGCCATTGGTTTAACAGTTTTATAAATGGTATGAAAACATTCCCCAATATTATGCTCGAGACACAAGTCACAATCATTTCTGCAATATGATTCATGGCAGACCGGGTCCATGGTCATCCTATTAACACCACAATCACGACACCATTCTTGGAACCAGTCACTTTGTTGATTTCTTTGAAAGCTACCTGTTGTACTAAATTTTAATTTAGTATAGTGGGTCTCTTCTTTATCATCAACATTAAGAAAATCCCACCATAGCTGTTTGTAACTTGCAAAATCATAAACTGTGTCAGGAAAAATAATTTTGGGATCTCCTTTTGGCCATGTGGCAGCACTATGAGTTGGCCAAGACCATGTGAGGTTTCTGGTACGATGGATGCAAAAATATTTCTCATATATTCCGCTGCGGGCTCCTCCATGGTACCATATGCCAGATATATCATGAAAATCTTGTTGCAGAGCTACTTCTGCAATTCTGGCATCTCTTTTTGCTTTTTCATAGATCATATCATGTATCCACTTGCTTCCTTTTGGATACACTTTTCTTTCAAGTACAAGATGTTGAATGTTTGTATGTGCCTGCAGGTTAGCATCTAGTACTTTCATATTTCTTAGTTGCCACGTAGGCTTCCAATTTTTCTTGTACTCTTCCCAGTCTTGGTTGTCTAGGATAGTGCATAGGACCTCTTGCTTTTGGTTCTGGTCCCATTTTGTTACAATGATCATAATGTGGTCCCGAGGCTGGATATATTCTTTACAGAGGAACTCTGGAAGGTAATTCTCAGTTCCTTTTATGTGTTCGACTTGAAAGTCAAAGTTGGCAAAAAGTGCTTGCCATCTGGCAAATTTAGCCTCACCTAGCTTTTTTATGTCTTTAGTTAGGACCTTCTGCAGGGCTGAAGCATCAATTATGAGTAAGAACTGTTTGTTTATAAGGTAGAAATCAAACTTGCTGATGCAATTCCATGCAGCTTTGACTTCTTTCTCAATGGTGGAATAATTTTGCTCAGCTGGATTCCATACTCCAGATGCATACTGAACAATTTGTTCAGTGTCTCCAATTCTTTGTTTGAGGATTCCTCCCCATCCAACATTACTAGCATCTGTCTCGACAATCTTAAAGGCATTGTCATCTGTAACATACAGTATAGGAAGAGACTTTACCTTGGCTTTAATGTTCTCAACAGCCTTGGTATGAATTTATGTCCATTCTGGCGGATTCTTCTTAAGTCTCTTGTTCAACACACTCTTGTCAGTAGCACAATCTTGATAAAAATTACTGACATAATTCAAACATCCCAAGGATCTTTGCAACTGATTCTTGTCTATAATTACATCAGCAAATTTGTCAGCAAATTCCAATGCATGCTTTTGCAGGGAAATTTGGCCATTGGAGATGGTGTGGCCAAGAAATTTAATAGAGGTCTGGAAGACTTCTATCTTCTTTTTACTCAGAACAAGCCCATTATGCTTAACTAATTACTTGAAAGTATGCACATGTTTAAGATGATCTTAGATGTTCTTGGAGAAGATCAGAACATCATCAATATAAACTATAAGCCAATCAAAGTATGGCTTGAAAATCTTATCCATTACCTTCTGGAATTTGGATGGAGCATTTTTCAATCCAAAAGGCATGACGTTCCACTCGCTGTGGCCTACTGGTATTCTGAAAGTGGTTTTGAACTTATCTTTCTCTGCAATGGCAACTTGCCAGAATCCTACTTTCAGGTCAAACTTAGAAAAAACCTTAGCACAGGCTATCCTGCTTATTAAATCACCTTTATGGGGTATAGGATAGGTGTCATCTCCAAGAACATAATTCAGAGGTTTAAAATTTATTACCAGTATTGGAATGCCTCTGATTTGTTCGGCTCTCTTGTTGACGTAGAACCCATAACAGTTCCAAGGGCTGTCAGATTCTCTGATAAGCTTTTTGTCGAGGAGTTGCTTGATCTCTTTGTTGGACAAAGATTGTCATTGATGTCAATATGGCAATATTCGAGGAGCCAACAGGAGCAATATATATAGAGCCATCGGTATATGCCAAAGAAGAGGAGCAAATGGAGCAGTATACACATAGAGCAAACAGAGGAGTAGATGGAGACGAGAGGAGCAGACAGAGCCACCAAGAGGAGCAGACGAAGCCAAGAGGAGCAGACGGAACGGAGTAGATGGAGCCATATATATATAACATATATATATGCCAAAGAAGAGGAGCTATCAGAAGCAAAACCTATATATGTGTGTGTGTGTGTGTGTGTGTGTGTGTGTGAGTGTGTTAACAGTTATCGGAGCAACAATGCCAAAGGAAGAACTATCGACAGTATCGCATATGCCAAGAGTATAACGAAGGAGTACAAAGAGTGGAGGAGTATATATATATAGATGCGATAACATGGACCCGCGGCTCCATTATAAACAACCTTAATGTAATATCGCATCCGTTGTGTCGCTAGTCTCAAAGGGCTGTCACCTTCGAAATCTTTGATTGCAATATACAGTTGCGGACCTGATGGTCCTATTATATCCCCCCCTTATGATATATCGTGTCCGTCATATCAGCAGGTTCTATTAAGTGTCACCCCCGAAACCTCCTATTGCGATAATGTACGCGGACCCGATATGGAATTGTGGTATGGTTAAATGTTTTATCGCATCCGCCCATCGCAACAATACATCAAGGAATTACACTCTCCTGAGCGCCGATTGCGATATATACAAATGGACCCGAAGGGTATATAAATATAACTTAATATCATATCGCATCCGCAAGAGTGGACCTGACGCTGCGACTGCGACTACCGATAGCGACGAATGTTGCGGACCCGATACAGTTTAGATGCGGTTTAATATTAATATTGAAGTTTGCCCCTTGGCCTTTTGACTGTTTTGCTCATATTTTCCTGTGTAGCTGTGTTTTTGCTTGCAGGGTGTGTTTTAAGCCGAAAGGCTTATGATGGCTATGTCCGATGGTTTTAGAAGGTTGAACGTCAGGTAAATGGGGTGATTCATGGTGAAATCGATTGCGATTGGAGCATAACATGTTCGTTAAACGAAACAGTCTCGGTGGATGCTTGTTATCATTGAAAAAAAATAGGCCTGTGTTACAGTTTTAACACACAGTGACTGTAAAGCCAAGAAGTTGAATGGAAAGCCAGTACAGAGGAAGCCATAGCGACCAAGGAGGGAAGTTGAAAGATCAAGCGACTGAGGAGGAAGCCTAAGAGGTGGTGTAAGTGGAAACGAATGGATAGAGGTATGAATATAAATAAAACAGTAAAAACAGAGAACTGTGGTTGTTGTTGTTGTGGTGAAGAACCAGAGGGTGAGGTAGTAGAAGCAGCAGAGGCAAAAGAGGCAGAAAAAGTAGCAGAGGCTGTAGAGGCAGCAGAAGCAGCAGAGGTTGGAGAGTAGGAGTGAGAGAACCTCAGCTGAATAGAGTGCAGCAGCATACTAGTGTATACCAAGATTGGGTTGGAGCCCAAGAGGTTGGAGCCTCAGAACTGAATAGGACTGAATTAATTGGGATTGGTGCTCCTAAGTGTAGAACCACTGCAAAACAAAGTTGGTTCTCTGGAGGTTAGAGCCTCACTGAAGTCCAAGTTGGAGCTTGGCAACTATTCACAATCAGATTTATACTTATATTTTGTTTATTTCATTGCACGGTCTTGAGTTTTAATAAAAGCATATTCCAACTGTTGATTTTTGTGTTCTTTGTATACATATACATATTTATATATGGTTTTGGTAATCACTAGAACAATTAAAAAAAATAGTAAGAAATATTGATTCACCCCCCCTCTCAGTATTTCCAACACTCCTTTTCACAGAGATCTCTATAATCCTTACTCATGGGTATGGCTCTACTTTTGCAAGGTTTCCCTGTGTATCTTTCTTTATATGGGAGTTCTACCGTATGCTGCTTCCTGTGCCATAATGCATTGGGTTCCTCTGAGCAGCATTCATCTTCAATCTGCTTCTTTAAATCCTCAATTTTTCTTTTGGTCGATCTTTAAGCGGTTCTTCAACTCTGAGTGTAGATTTCAGATCTTTTAGATCTGATAGTCTGGCTTCTGCTTTGTCCAGATTTTGGACAGTCTAGACCATTGTTGAGACACGAGGATTAGAGATATATGTAAATCTATCCTCTTTGATGTTCCTTTTGAAATAGGAACAGATATAAAATATCCAGCTTTATTATCTTTCATTCTTGTTGAACCATGTGGCTCAACAGCTACTAGGAAAATGTTTCCTAGGATGCAATCAACAGGAATATCTACAACTGCAAATTTTAGATTGATGCAGCGACTGTCAAAACAGATAGATGCCTTAGGCACCTCATATTTGAGTGTTTTATTGCCCAATCCTACTACATCTCTTTTTGCAGAGAACCAATATTTAGCTGGAGTGATTTTCTTATTAAGGATGTTTACATCAGCTCCTGAGTCAAGGAGTGTTGTAAGCTCAAACATTTCACCCTTAATACATATGTTTACTCTGACATGGTGTTGCTAATAGGAGATAGCTAGGAGCCTCATTTCTTTGAACCAATAGACAGGGTCTTTCCTTCCTTCAACAACTTCAATATTTGGATTGCTAGTTTATTCAGTAGTATCCCATGTATGGGCGCCTTCTTCTTCTTCTTTCTCCGCCACTCACTTTCCTTTCTTTAGTTCTGCAATCTGAGACTTTAGAGCAGAAATCTCAGATTTAATATTGTAAATCTCTCGAATCACTTCCCCCAAGGTGAGAGAACACACCTTGTCTGGTTTATTATGATGCCTTTGAAAAGATCTAGTATTTCTGTCAAAAGAAGCATCAACAAAAAATGGCTTCTTACCTGAGTTTCTAGAAGTGCTGGATTTGAGTTGGTCTATGAAGGCTTCAGTTAGCCTATTTTTCATTTCACCATCTTCCATTGCTCTGATTTGAGATAAGATTTTTATCTCGTCTTCTTCTATTGCAGCCATTAAGATCTTTTCTTTTTGTGGTCTAAAGTTAGATTCTTCAGAACTGGATTCACTGCATGATTCAAAATCAGAATCATAATTTATTTGGCAAGCACATTCTTCAGATCTGGGACAAGAACAGGATGAAGTTCCTGAATCTGAACTTTCCTGCATATGTGCTTGTAATTCTTCAAGAGACGAAGAACTAAAAGAATCATAATATGATTCTTCAAATTGGTGCTGCTGAGCTAATTCTCTTATTACCACATTGGGGCAGTGTTCTGTTTTGTGAGTATGGGAACCATATTTCATGCATTGCATGGATCCCTTTCCTTCTTGCTTGACTTGTTTTCCCCTTTGAACAGAGGCTTGAGATTTCGCCTTGATTTCGCTTAGATTCTTCTCCTTCTAGACATCATGAAGATGTGTGTCCCGTTTTACCACACAGCCAACAGGTTAGGTTGTTCTATTTCTCCTGTTTAGATGTATGGAGATGAATGTTAGAAGGTCTATAATAATGAGTTTTGGGGATATACTTGTAGTAACCTTTTTTGGCTTTGGAGGAGCGGCCTTTGGATTGCTGAGGATTCTTCCTCCGATCTTTATGGCTTCTGAATTTCTGTTTGTATTCCTTTTTGGCCCTTTTCTTTGCTTTCCTCCGTTTGACAAATGGGTCATCAACTGTAAGTCCATACTTGCTGCAGATGGAATTTTTATCAGGAAGCTTCGAAAGCTTCTCTAGAGATTTATTCACTTTTGAATTAGTACACAGACTTACCAGAGTCTTTATAATGTGGGCATATATCTCGCCCCAAGTATAGGACTCAAATGGCAACTGGAAGACTTCTTGCAATCTGATATAATCTACAAATCTGGATGGGAGTGCAGCAAGATAAACCTGTTTCCATAACAGATTTTTTGAATCTTTTACCTCGTAGATTCTCTACATTCAGTCTTTGTGGAAGTCTTCATACTGTGACATCTTGTGGCATTTTAGATTCATAAGAATGACTTCATTTTTATCTGCAATCTCAGTCTCACTGCCACACTAATGTTCAAGAATCATAGCTGTCAAAGCACCTATCATGTTGCTTATGGTTGAGCCATCTGGATTATGAATTATATCTCCAACTTCGTCTTTGATTACTTCTTCTTCCAATTTTGCAACCAGCTTTGGAGATGATTCTGTTTCCCACCACCTGAGTAGTGTACCTGTAAAACATTGGATAATAGTTCTGCAGGCATCTATTTGACTTTTTCCCCTTAAACACATAAGCTTGTATTCTGTGAACATCATATCAATTAGCTGTCTGATCTGGCCAATGCTCAAATTATCAATGTTCCATTCTCTATGAGATTCTGGGAAGAAAGTGTGGCCTTTTGGAAGCTTGCCTTTGCCTTCCAGATCAGGTGCAGGGTATTTGTTGAACCTACTTTCAAGAGGTTCATAGATAGGCAAGATCTGTGATTCAGGATCTTTTTCTTCTTCTTCATCATCCTTGAATAAGGATGTAATAGTGATCTTTTCTGTAGCCTCAGATTCAGAAGATGTGGCTACTTCTTTTGGAAACAGTGTCGGGAACCTGTGAATTGGATTTACAGGATCCTGAATCTTTATGTTTCTTTTATACATGGAAGAAGTAGGGACTGGCTTTTCTGTCTTAGATATACTCATGCTTTGAACTTTTTCAGTTAAGCCATAAATGAGATTCTTAGTAGTATCAAGATGATCTACTAACTTTTCTTCTACTCCTTCTATTTTGATTAATAATTCTTTGGCATATGAATGGACAACAGATGAATTAAACTGTACATCATTGAGGCATTTGTTTACCTCATTTATTGATACTTGAACAGTATCAAACTGTTCTTTTATTTCTGCTGCTTTAGCTGAATTAATCTCTAGGCCTTTGATAGCTGTGTTGGTCTAGTTTATTTGTTCACTAGCCTTATGGATTCTCCCATCTATGCCTAAAGCATTGTCATCTTTTTGCACCAAAGGAATGGCTTTTGCTGCATTCTGATTTTCTCCAATAATAATTCCTCGATATGGGGGAAATGTAGATGGGGTCTCTATTCTGGTACCATCCAGTGCAGTCCAAGCATGTTTATTAACTGAAGAGGAAGATGATGAACCAGTTAATGCATTCATAGGGGAAATATTTTTCTTGCATTCATAGAAAGAAATCCATGAATTATTAACTTCCATATAGTGTTTCCAATCTTCAGCTAATTTTCTTTTCTCATCAATAGTATGGCTTATGCCAAACTCTTCTGCTTCTGTATTTGTGAATAAGTCCCAATTAAGCATAGCTTTCATCCACTAGGAACTTACTTCTGATTTTAAGCAACCAGACATAAGAGAAGAATTTGTGCATTTCCATGACTACAGGCTTTTTACAGTCATCATGTACATGACCAAATCTGCAGGCTGGAATCAGGCCTTTTGCTTGCTCAAGATATCCTAGGCCATATGTGGACTTGGCTAGCCTCATAACATTGAACATCTCTGTCAATCTTGGATCTTCTCCTTCAAGGGTTATTATCTCATGCATCATTAAGACATGATCAAACTCTGGCTCATTTGGAAAGGGTATGTCTGAACATTTTGGATTTGGGCATGGATTTACAGAGGTGGAAGGAGGAGCTTGTCCCGTTCTGGGATGGTGATTTTCATGAATGACAGATTCAGCAAGCATACATAAATTTATAGCAGTTCTACACTCCGAACAAGTAACTTCTAAAGAACTGAAATTTACAATCTGGGCAAACTCAAAAAGAGAAATATGTTTACAGGAAGTGGAAATAGAACATGCGGTACAATGGCAAGATCTCTGTAATATTTTGAACTTTTATAGGCTTTCTCAATACCTCTGTAATCAATAGTGGATCTCCCGGGGAAAGACAAAATTACAGAAGACTGGCTTTCTTTTATATCAGCAGAGGTTATTCTTTTTGGAACAGGAGGCTTGGGATTATTGACTACCCAATGTTCTGGAAAAGTGAGGTCTTCCCACCTGATAGTTTGATGCTCTATTTTCTGATTCTTAGAATCAGTAAGAACAACAACACTAGATTTGGACTCACAACTGGGAGTATGTTTTATTGCTGGCCATAAGGTATTAGTATGCCGAAAGCATCCTCGGGACTGTATGGCTATATTATGTCTATTTCGATGCATATCAAACTCAGAAGTTTGGATTTGCAGCTGTAATATCTGATCAATGGTCTCATCGAAGACATAAACAGAGAAATTTGGGTAACAGTCAAAGAAGACGGGGCCATGAGACAATGGGGCAACTATACCACCAATCAAGGAATCAGTATACTTATTGTGGGTGAGATCACGGACAGTGGCCAACACAAAAGTATTTAACCCTTGATGAGTTAAAGGGCTTATTCCAATTCTGATACATCCTAAATGCAGATATTTAGTGTTTAGTCCTTTAGCCTCGACCTGTAGAGTTTTAGGATCCAGTAAAGGAATGGACTGGATATTGTCAGAGTTTTCCTAGATCTGACCTATGGACTCTTTAATACTTATTCTAGTAGCAACTTTTAGATGGAATACAGACAAATCACTATAAACTTCTGAGGGAGAGATAACAGGTAATTGTCAACAAGCGGAGGGTTGTGGCTCTTCATATTCAAGTTCTGCTTGATTCAAGACACGACTAGAACTTGATGCAAATATATCCCTAAGAGGGTTCTCTTCTGCGTATGATTCTCTCTCTTCTATTTCATGAAAGGATACAAACTTCCTGAATGAATCCATTACTAATATGAGTGATGATTAGAATACCGACGTCTTGAACCAGACGTTATTCGCTCTGATACCAATTTTACCACAGGGGCTCCTATCACAAGCTTGCTCTGACTCTTGGCCTTGCTGCGTCTCTTCGTTTGTCTTTGCAAAACAACTCCTGGTGAACCAGTGGTGAACTTAGTGCAAACCTACTCAAATCTTTCACGCTCTGCAACCTCAACAACAACTACCTCGCCTAACAACGATTATATATATATATATATATATAATATATATATATATAAAATAAAAAATTATAGTACAAAATTTATAAACTATCATATTACATCACCAAAATTAACACATATATATTAAAATTATTAAAACAAATTGTCAAATCTAAACTCAGAAACCTCACCCTATAAATATTCCGATAGAAGTGAATTAACTCCCCAGTTCTACCACCTTATCATCACCTCATAATTCATTCCTTACTTTATTTCAACGGAGTAGAATATAACATCCAACAGTGAGCATCAAAGGGAGGGCATTACTTTGTCAACGAGATCATAAGTGAGTTGGCTATCATCATTCAAAATCTGTATTTGCTCAAGAATTAACGCCTAAAAAGGGTTTTTTTATTCACCAATTCTACACCTTATCATCACCTCATAATTCATTCCTTACTTTATTTCAACGGAGTAGAATATAACATCTCACAGTAAGCATCAAAGGGAGGGCATTACTTTGTCAACGAGATCATAAGTGAGTTGGCTATCATCATTGAAAATCTGTATTTTTTTATTCCTTCTCTACAAATATGTTTTATCGTTTACTTAAGAAAAAAAAAAAAAAAAAATAGACTACATTGGAAATCTATAATATTCCTATACGTTTGTCTTAAATAACACGCAATAGTATCTAGGTGGTATGTAGGGTGGAACTTACCAATATTTATATGCTGGAAACTTGTAGTTAAAGTAACATTAACTGATAATGTTGTGAATTATCAATATTTTTGTATAAGCGACATGTGGTTAAAGCAATCTTGATGTTGATGTTACAAATGATTTAAAATTAATCTATTTTCTTCACTTGGAAAATATAATTCTGTTGTGTTTTTTTTGCAATAGGTTTTTTATTACATGGTTAATATTATTTTTATAATTTTAAAAATTATTATGATATCATAAATATATATATTATTTAATAATAAATCAATTATATTTATATCAATAGAGATTTTTAATTTTTATATGTATAAGGAAATTGTAAATAAATCAATTTAATGATATTGAAAAATTGTAAAATAAAATTAATGAATAATAATTGAAAATTTGATTTAAGGATAGTTGTTATTCTATTTAGTTTACTGTGTCAATTTATTTATGGTCTCTTCAAGAGCTAGCTTACAAAGTTATGGGAAGTATGTCCTGAGGGGAAGATCTATGAAGCTAATCACATAAGCTAATAGCTCCCTAATCATGATGAAAGAGGCCTTCAATTCCAAGTATTTTGTCTATTAAGTATAGGTGGAGCTCTTAGATCCCAACTCCCACTCACAACTCCAAAATGTGTTTGCCTAATTCCATAGTGAATTTATCACAAGCTAGGTTGACACCCTTAGCCTTAACTTCAAGCTAGATCATCTTTTCCTCGACATCTATAACAACCATAATGGCATTGTCCTAAACCTTTGTGATTTATCTAACTCACTGCCACATGCATATACAAAGTCTATGGACTCTCCCTTTGAAGCAAACTATAGTTGGAATGCTCCACTGTAGTGCCAGAGACAATATGACCACCCAATGCTCCACTTTCTAAACCTACAAACCAAGAACCAAATGATAAAATGTTGATGGATTCATAAAGTATGAGAGAAATTGAGTGAGAAGGACCATGCTTCATATCGCATTTATAAGCCTCTCCATTAAAAAAGATGGCTCTAACAACTTACCCCTAACTTCACATATCAATGGTTGCCTACCAAATTGGGAACAAGATTGAGTTCATAATGGAGAATGGAGGGGTTGGTAGGGGTTAATGTTACCTCATTCTTTTCGGGGAGTTCCTTTAGGGGGATGTGAGTGGAAGGGTGAAACCCCCCTCTAACTTCTAACCTTTCATTGTGATGGGGAGGATGAACTTCCCCCCTTCCTACCTTGTAACATTTTCCCAAACATGGAATGGGACTACAAATGGTGTAGTCATCCCCCACCTACCTATGGAGCAAGTTTCCTTTAGGGGACATAGCCCAACATTCTCCATAGTGTTTGATAGGAAGTTAAGTTATCACTTCACATGGTAGACCGAAACTTCCTGACATCACTAGATCCAAGGGATTGTTCTCTATGTAATTCTTATTACTCTTGGGGAGGAGGGGACATCCCTTGTATCAAAACACAAATTATGATCATGGAATTCCCAATAATTGGTCATTGGGCACAATATTTTTTAAATAATTAATATTTGTATGCCTTGGTAGGCTACTAATGCTTCAATTTTATCATTTGTAGTACTCCTAAAACTCAAAGCAAAAGTGATCTCCTAATTTCCTTAGGGATCAATGATGACCCCTCTATGCCTACCACCTTTCTTTTTAGCATTATTTTTCATAAATGTGCACATTTACTTTTTGAAAAAGAATAAAGTTTGTTGGGTGTAAGAACTGACTCAATTCTATATGTAAGGTACTTAATGACAAGTGTTTGATCGATGATGACAAGTGGCGTATGTTGGCCACTGCTACGTGGAACAACATAAATAATCGATTTGATCATATTTCATATAGTATACTAACATATGTTCAAGAGCTAGTTCTACCTCCCATCATTCGTGGCGTAGACGGACATCACCTTCCTCAAATGTTAAACCAAGCTAATAACACCACCCAATAAGTTCAAAGCTTACTCTACATGAAAATCTAACAATGGTATGCTACCCACTTTGTTAAAAAGGGCATCTATCTTATGAAATGTTTGTAGCATTGCTTAATTTCCCCTAATTAGGGTTGTATCCCTTCTATCAGGATTATTTGCATGTGGCATTGCTTGGGTAACTCAATTTTGTGGCATTGTTCATTTGAATGTGGCATTGCTTGATTTTGTGGTATTATTCATTCGAATGTAACATTGCTTCACTTTGTGTCATTGTTCAATTTATTTTGGCTAGGTTTACTTCTTGATCGTAAGTAATAATGTGTGTTTAACTACAACGTATTAGAAATGATCTTGGTTAGTAACCATCTCTTCCCAGAACTTTTGATTGTCATTGTTGGGATTTTCCTAATAAATTGTTTGCTTCAATAGAATTGTACATATGCTTTTTGAAAACATATGATGTCCAATTTCATGGTTTACTTAAAAATATAAGTAAATATGTACACTATTCTATATACACGCCAATAATGACGAGTAGGAGAAGGACAATTGTTAACATCCACCAAGAGAAACTTTGGTCAATTGGACCTTAAGGGAAATTGATAAGGAATTACTTGCTTTGTTTCATGATTTTTTCTATACTCAAAGATGGAACATAAGCTTCCTAAATCTCCATAGTTTTGGTGAGTTAAAAGGTTGGACTCATGTTAGTATTGTAACAAATATTTTCAAATTGAGATCTAATATAGGCATATATATGACATTGTATGAGACAATGCTTTTCATCCTCCACCTTCTTAGTATTACAAAAATTACAAATTCTCTCCCATGACATTTTAAGGATGTCCAACGCATTGTTTCACTTTAGGTCTCTTGACAATTTGTTCTTATTTTACCAATGTATAATTTTTCTTTTTTATACTATTTATAACAAAAAGATGTTTTTGATCGTCTAGAACAGGGTTAATGACATCTTTGTAGTATCTTAATTTTCTCTTCTGATCTAATTCTTTATCGCACCTCAATTTCTCCTTAAATTAACATGCAATAATATTTTTGATAGTATCAATATTATACAAAGAAAGCTCTTCCTTTATTCTTCAGTGATTTAGCCAAGGCTTGGCATCTTTACACCAATACCTCTTAATATGTAGGTGGCTTTCATTCGAGTTTGAAGCAATGTTATGAAGCCTCTTGTCATTCATGTTAGTTGTCTTGTGCTTGTACATTAAGTACCTAGTCATAGCCATACTCATACTCTCATTGGGGTAAAGACACACTATCGTGATGAGGATAGGATAGAGCATATTGCGTTTAAATTTAAGATTGGAAGTTCTAGAACACTTATGAATTTACTTTATCTTTCTCCATGATTCTCTAAAGATGTTACAATTTTGAACTTCACGTTCATAAAAGATGATAAGATTGACAAGAGTATCAAATAGGAGTTTTTTTTTCTCTATAATTAGAAGTCCATTAATTTACAATTGTTTTCAAGACTAAAATAGGCCTTGCACCCTCCAATAATCCTTACCTCAATGTTGTAATTCAAATTAAGCTTATGATGAAGGTTGACACTTATTTGGATGAAGTAACTTCCTCTAAATTGTTATTGTTAAACACAAAAATAATGTGATTTTTTTTAGATTTGAATATCAAACCTTCATTTTGTTTGTATTTGCTATCATACATGTGCTAAAACATAAATCCCATAGAGTTCTTACTAAGTTACTTGTAAAAAAAACTCACCTTAAAAAAAATATTATAAAAACAAATAACTATTTCACTAACTTAATTAACTTTTTAAATACATAAAATTTAGATATTAAAATCAATTAACTTAGTTATATATATATAATATATATATATAAGTTTCTAAGTGCATTGTAGTGAAAACAAAAAGAAGCATCAATCTTTCTTTTCATTTCTTTTTGGTAGAAAAGTTGAAACAACCATTCAATTTGAATAAATTTCTCTAGATGAGAGTGATAGTTCCAATTCTTTTTTGTTATATGACTTTTCCTCCCAAGTGTGTTAATGATGATGTGTGTAATCATAAAAGGTATTATTGTATTTCATTTTGATTTAAACCTGGTTGATTTTCTGGCTAGATATATAATGATTTTTTTTATTTTGAATAAATATTTTATTTTTAAATAGTGTAATTGTTCTTTAAGTTAGTTAACAAATTTATATTAGCAAAAATGTAATGGAGTTGTTTTTAGTGTAATTTTTTGGACTCGTCCTTTAAAAGATTTAAAGTAAAATATTGATTCGTATTATTTAAATTAGTTTTTTTTTTAATTGTATATGCAATTCCCTGAAAAACTCCTTTACACATATAGACCTACAGTTCATGAGAAACTACAACTAATTAACCCCTCAAGCACTTAGATTGGGTAAGGGAAACAATCTTCATAATAATAACATTCATGCGAAACCCCAACTCTTCCTATAGTGAGACTGAGAGTCCAAAAAACTGAATGATAAACTAAGTTTTTAAAGCATAGAGACGAGTTTAAACTGAGCTAGGCAGGATGGCCCATAAAACTATGAACCAAAATACAAAAAATATTGCTGCAGTAGGCCCATAAATTGAGATTCTAAGTCATAGGAAAAACAGATTAAGCGTGTTGCTTGCCTTTGGAGGACGCATAGATTACTTGTGCACTGCAAGGCAACTGTGGAATAACAGCTTCCTCCGGTTGCTCTTCAATAGTGGGGCATCCATAAGAGCTCCAAGTCTGAAATGTCGGCGCCTACGTGACCTCCGCTTGCGAATCTTGCATGCGACTGGTTGGACCGCAAGCCACAGTTTCCTCCGGAATCTCTTCAATAATGGGGCGTCCATGGGAGCTCTCAGCTTGCTGAGCTGTTTTGACCTGACCGTGTTGCATGATAGTTTCAATAAGGGCAGAGGGGGAGAGGGAAGGGGAGGGGAGGAGGAGGGAGAGGGAGAGGGAAGCGAAGAGGAGCCGTTGCCATCGTGGGAGCTGGAGGAGGCGGCGGCAGCGAGCGGGACAGGAGAGAAAGAAACTCCAAGGAGGTGAGAAAGTTGGTGCATGGTTTGGTGAAATCGACTGACAAGGGCATTGGCCTCGGCAACTTTGAACATGGCATCGTCTCTCACTTGTTGTCTCCACAGGTGTCTGGCCAAGAGGTTTCGAAGGGCCCATTGCCCGTCCCCAAGTCGCCTTCACTCATCCACTTCCATGGAAGCGACCTTGTGGCAAATTTCTTGAGGAATATCAGGATCAAAGAGCTCTGAGATTTCATCACAGTCAACAACATGAGGAATTCTCCCGTGGTCGCGGCCTCCTCTGCCCCGTCTGACGCGTCCTCGCTCTCTAACCATGATGGTCAGTCTGAGAAGGCGGTAGGGGAGAGTCGAATTGCAAGGGAAGTGATCAGTGAGATCTGAGTAGGCAAGGTGAGCATACTGGAGGGGACTCCAAGTGAACATTACGAAGTAGCCGACCAGTTGGAAGTCGGATAGCCAAAAGCAGCGCCACAGACGAGAGTTGGAAGTCCGATAGCCAAAAGGAGCGCCACCGACGGGGGAGGGGAGAGCAAGGTCAATGCGGCATGAAGGCGACGTACCAATTGATCCCACGACGAAATCCCAGCACGAATATTATTCTGAGTTGTTTTAGCTAGAATTTTTGGAAGTATTTTGGGTGGTTTTTTTTCTTAATTTTTCTCCAATCTGGTATAAATTTATTGAAATCACAAGATCATGGAGAGATTTATTGAAATCACAAGTTTGATGGGTAATCATGCAAATATTTATTGAAATCACAATTAAAGTGCATTAGGGGTTTTTCAAAGTGGTGAATCTATATATATTCAAATAAACTACTTTAAATAACACAAATTAAGATTTCACCTCAAATTTTTGGGCGATATTGTGGCATGGAAAGTCCAAAAAGTCACGACCATATTCACGAAAGTCCAAAAAAAAAACAACTCCATTAATATTTATTGACCCTCTTTTAATATTATATTAATTTGTAGTATAACCATAGCTTAGTGATTTAGGACCTTTATAGATTAATTTAAATATATTAATTAATTATTTATTTTTAACTATATACATTACTATGTTTATACATTTAGCATTATAAATTAGTTTATATATAAATCTGCAAATATCCTAATTTAACCTTCTTTCTATAATATTATTGCATATAACCCGGCTTATAATTTTAAATTCATAAGTCTTTAGTTCTAATAATATTTATTGTCCCTCTTTTAATATTACATTAATTAATAGTATAACCATAGCTTAGTATGGACCTTTATAGATTAATTTAAATATATTAATTGATTAATATTTATTTGAATATTATTAACTATATATATTATTATGTTTATACATATAGCATTAAAAATTAGTTTATATATAATAACAAATTAATCTGCAATTATCCTAATTTAACCTTCTTTCTTTAAAATTAATACATATAACCCTTCTTATTTTATTTAAGACTTATATATATATTAATATAAATTAGTCAACTAATTAATTTCATAGTAAGATTATATATATTATTATTTTATTTTAATTTTAATTGACCCAATAAAATGTATTATAAATTAATTATAAACAAGAGTAATACAATTAGGGTAACAATAATAACAAATAGGGCCTTTAGAAGATTAGGGCATTAATTAAAGTTTTAGAATATACATATATATTTAGGTTAGATTTAATGTATTAATTGAATAAATATTAACATTTATATGTGTACATATTTTTACGTATAATATGGTATTATTTAAAATTAAATAATTGTAGTATTTCTACCAGATTAACCTAACTCTGAATATAATAATATTTTAATTTTAAATTAATTAGAGGGCGTTTGACTGGGTTATTGAATGATAAAGTAGCCGTTAGAGCGTTTTAGCCGTTGGAGTCTCTACTTGGACTATTTAAATCGTTGAGCTAGATCTGTATTTTCAACTTGTCCTGATGATGAACCACATTGGTTGGTTCGAAACGCGTTGGCAGAAATCTTTCTTATGTGATTTACGCTGAAGCTCTCCTTATAACTATGACAAATCACAGAAGTCTCAATTCTACAACTCCATATTATTCATTAAAAAGAGGCTCATCATCCATAACAACAAAGGTGTGTGCCAATAGGTGGAACTGGGAGTTTCAAACCACCATTTGTAGTGCAAATGCATGAAGCAATAGATGCATGAGTAACAACTTAATGAAATGCCCTTACCATCTCTGGGAAATTGGGTAATTGTTAATTAAATTATATATATATTATATATATAAATATATAGATATATATAATATATATATATATGAGAGAGAAAGGAGGAAAAATGTTGTGGTTGGCATTTAAATTATATAAATACATAATTTTTATTATTAACACAATTTTATTAAAAAAAAAATCAAGGGTTATTGTATAATGATATATCATAGATAAGATAATTATATTATGTCCAATTAATGACAACAAAGTAGGTCAAAGGTACTGTTGAGTACATTGATGTATATAGAAAGCGGAAGAACCAAATGGTCTCCTATAAAAGATAGAATGCATGAAGTAAATCAACATATGGCCCTAGTGGAGAAGATCGAGGAGCTAATAGGTCTGAGGATCATACCCATCTCTCCTAACATCTAAGGCTGAATGAATCACACTGAAGAAACTCAACAAAGTCTATTGGCCTGATGAAGAGTTGATGGCAAGTGCAGACTGTCCACTAAATCATATCCTGGGGGGGTTCACACGTTGCTGAATGCTATAGGACCTAGTCTGTCTCCCAAGAATGGATATAAGACGAAATTGTTGCTAAGATCTCGTGTGGCAAGGTGAGATCCCACGGATCCTCACTAATCTTGAGTCTAGATACGTACTGGTATCAACCGATCTCTTGGTGCCCCTGTCTGAAGGTAGTACCCTGAAAAATGTCGTGATCCTCTGTGTGGGATCTGGTCTGATGAGAGGCTGAAGAATATGCGCTCGAAACCTAAGAGCCTCCTGCATATATAGGGCCAAACATCTCTGATTGGGGTACCTAAAAAAGTCTGCTAGGGTCCAGAATCTCTAAACAAGCAATGAAACCTTCCTTTGATCTCATAGTAGATAGGGCATCCAAGGATGAAGTGCACCTCGGTCTCCACTTCCTATAAATGACATACCTGGCAGAGTCTATCTAGTCTATCCACCTGGAAGTTTGTCTCTACCTGAAGTCTATGAAAACCTACTCTGAACTGGCCTAGAGGAATGAGAAGAGCATGCATCCAGTGGTGAAACATATACTGGGATCGAACAATGAGCCTGTCTCTCAACTCCAAGAAGTGCTCAGCATAGAAGGCCATCTTTGGGTTTAACCCTCCTGGAGGATTGACCCGGGTGACCTGGATGAACTAACTGTAGATGTCCTCCCTAATGATCTTGTTTAACTCCTATCTAGTAGGTAAAAGGTGACCAGGAGCATCTAAGGAATATCGGGAAGGAGGGAGACGATCCAACTGAATTCCCACTGACTCTAAGAGGTTTGAAACTCATGTAAACCAACATTTGGCTCAGCCTGAGGCAGTAGAACGAGAAATAGTCTCAGAGGAGCAATATGCCAAGTAAAGATAACAATCCCTACTCTTTATTGAGTCTGTCAAGCCCTGAAAAGATGCAAGAATGAAACCAATCTGAAGACCGCCTCAAGCCGAAGGAGCTGAGCTCCAAACTCTGCAAGGATGATGTGTTGCGGCACTGCCATTTTGCACCTAATAATGTGGCGGAGAAGAAGAATCTGGACTCTCTCAGTTGAAGCCCAATCTGACTCAAGTAAAGACGGTCCCGAAATCTCTAAGCCATATATAACAATGGGATGAATCAAGGTGTCCATGAGGCTCATCTTGGACGAGATGTCCTGGAAGTGATGTCGAAAGCATTGTCTCTCAGGAAGGGTTAAGGATCCATATCCTTTGTTGATCCGAAGCCGAAGCGCTAGTTGCAAACTGAAGCGGGGACCTGAGAATTGCACCCCCCAAGTAATGTATAATGTTTGTAATTAAAATAATAAAGAATTTAGAATTAATGGAAAAAATTATTGATAAATTTGTACCTTGGTTTCATTTTGATCTATTTTTTACAAATATAAAGAGGAAAGAAAAAGAAAATTAAAGTACAAAATTTTTAATACTTGATAAATCTATGATAAGAAAATTGAAGTGCAAACATTTTAATAGCTAATAAATCTAAGATTAAGATTGATATATGCAAGTACTTAAGATGAATTTATACTTGTTTAAATCTTAAGAATAATTGTAAATTAATAAATGTTTGGTTTTGGGAAAAATGATTTTTTTAATACACTTGTAATTTTAATGGTTTTATGTGGTGGTGAAGTTTGGGTTTACAACATCTCTAAAGAAACCTAGAGGAAATATAGAAGTGTTTTGTAGTTTATAATCTTAAAATTAAAAGCAATAAACCACGTGTGATCTTGCTCTTCAAGGTCAGTCTTTCAATGATTGAAAATAAGGTTGTGGCTAGGTATCTAATGTACATGTATAAGATAACCAACTTGAAGGATACAAGGCTTCTTAGTATTGCTTCAAATTCTACTAAAAATCACTTTAAACTTAAATGATGGTGGAATAAGTATTTGATTATTGGTTGAACCATTGGAGAATAAAAGGGGATGCCACTCTTCAAATATTATCACAACAAAATTTAAAGGAAATTTATGATGCAACAATGAAATAAAGAATAAAAATAAGTTGATGTCTAATAAGAGGAGCATTAGCTCAAAATTAGAAGTTCAAATTTATCTTTTTATGAGACTGTTTTAAAAAGAACGAACTCCAATAAGCTTCATAATAAAAGTAGCTATTAGATAAAACTTAAAATATCTTGGTAACAAAAAATATGTAATCTTTATAATACTAAGAAAGTTTCATCCTATTTGGAAAAGATAGTAGCTGAAGGTTTAGCTATCATTTCACATTACCCCCAGACAAAGGTGCCAAGATGTGGTAGATCTGTGATACAAGAAAATCCAAATGTCAACATCCCTTTGGGTTACTTTGATGGGCTTCTCAAGGGGGTGAATCAATCTTAGGGGTTAGGGGGAGTTGGGGGGGTTGTTCTTCATTTAGTAGAGCATCATTCTTTCTATGTCAAGATGGGATTGGGTAGGGGTACAAACAATTGGGTAGAGATTTTAGCATGTAGATCTCTTATTGCCTTTTTGTTCAAGAGAAAGGTTGTAACCAACTTCAAAGTTTTGGTGGCTCATTGGTGGTGGTGAATTGGGTCAATGAAACTCAACAGTTTTGGAACATTTACCTTGCATGTATTTTGGAGGATCTCTTAGGATTGAAGAATATTTTTGATAAATTGACATGCATACATGTTTATAGGGAGTGGAATAGGGATGTTGAAAAACTTTCCAAGGAAGGCCTACATGATATGACTCGAGGGTTATAGCAAGTAGATGAAGATATTGGAGTAGACCATTTTCAGTACTATCATAGACCTTTCATGGACGAGATTTTGTAACAACCCTGAGTTAAAAGTTCATGTAATAGAGTAAATAAAGGTAAAATAAGACCAAGATCATGGGACATGTATTCCAAGCTCAATGTTGGGAAAAGTATCCTAGTGGGCATCACTTATTGTTTATTATGGCTAAGGGGAAATTAGCGAAGGAAATGGAAAAGGATTTGAAAAGGAAAAAAGACATTATTGGCGTTTATTTTATAAAAATAGAGGAAATTAGGAGAAAAGGGAGGTGAAAGGTCACAGTTTGCATGTGAGGAGGAAATTGAAGGAAAATAGAGGAAAAATGAAGAAATTAGAGGCATCAATAATAAAAAGACACCAAAGCATCAGTTTGGGGCCTTTTGTTAGTTTTGTTTTGGAATTAATCCCAAAGAGGAGAAGAGCACCAAGAGGAGAAGGAAAGCAGGCAAACAAAGGAAGGACAAGGAAAGTATGGAAGCACAAGGAAAGCAAGGGAAAGCAAGGATCAAGCGGCTTAAGCAAGAATACTTGCAGGTAACAGGTTTCATGTATGATTTCCTAGATGGTTTTGGCATGCATGGTATATGCATGTGCATATTTGGTTTATTACTGTTAGTGGCATGTTTTTCGGGTTTTGACAGTGGTTTCATCCTTGCCTTGCCATTTATGGATAGCCATGGTGTGATGGGATTCATTCTTGGTTGAACCTTGGATTGTTGAAAGGTTTTGGATCTAGGTCCCAAGGGTTGGGTGTGGAGATGGTTTTCTCCAGGAAACCCTCAATAGGTTGGTGGAGATAGGAAAAATCCTCAAGGGATGGTGAAGAAATTATGAGGCATCCAAACTCGGTTTGGTTTTGTGATCTCGGGACCGGTTTAGGTGAGATCACGTTAGTGTGAGGGTGGAGGTAGTTTAACTGCTAGATTCCCTTGGTTGTTTATGGATTGTTTTATCCCATGAGATCCCACATTCATGCTTTGAATATGGCACAGGGGTGACTAGTTAAAAGAAAGATTTGGTTCAACCCAATCTATGGTCGGGTGGTAAATGGAAGTCCCAGGCTTGGTTGGATTTTGCATATGATCAATAAGAGCTAAGTTTCTCTTGTAATTTATGAGTAATTATACTTATTATTATGTGTCTTTAATGGTTGTTCTGTTATTGTTATTTATCTGGTTATAAGAATGGTTTTATGACAGATCCAAGTTATGGATTTTAACATGTTTTTACTTGTAAATGATTGGTTAATGAATGCATGACCTAATATATGTTATTGCAACTATTGTGGGAGGGCATTACTCCTTCTTGGTAAACCTCATATAGGTTTAAGATCTCTATGTTCAAATATGCATTCATGACCTATAGATCTCATGTTCTCAATGTGTTTGACAGAATGTTTGTCATGGTTAGACTGAGTTAGGTCAATTCCTTGTTTAAGTTTTCTGTTACAAGCTATGTCTATGTTTCATACATCATTCTGGAAAGTCTCATCAACTTATGGGCAATGGTCTGGTGACTAGCCCTAAAAAAATGGCTTACATCTCGCATTCGCTGGCACATAACTGGCTGGAAGAGACTACAGTCACTGGGAAGCAGGCTCATGAGAGCAATTGGAGGGTTATAGTCACTAACTTGCCTTGTCATGGGAGTGACTAAGGCTCTAGGTCTGTGAAAATCTAAGTTAACTCAAGGGTAGGGCACCTGGAGTGGTTGGTTAGCTCTTAGGGATATTGTAGTGCCTAAAAGGGAAGTCAGTAAGGTCTTGTTTTGTCGACTCCATTTCCTTAACGTTATATATGAGGTTGATCATGTCATAGTATCCATCAGCTCATGTTTACCCCGGACAAGCCAGTGAAAGTGGGTGGAGATGAGAGGAGGTGTTTACATAGTGGTATCAAAGCATGGTTCAAACACTTGGACCAGATGAGCTAAATCCATGTGGTTATGCATGAATTTTCATGGTTATGGTTTCTGTTAGAGTCATTATTTGCATACTGCCATCAGTGATCAAAGCTCCACTTTTATATCATATTAGTGTCCCATGTTGAAATTTTTTATCATTCCACCTTGGTCATCATGTAAAAATTTACTCGCTGATGGTAGCCCAAGTTAAAACCCCATCCCCTCTCAAAAATTTATATTTGTTGGCCCACTTTCATGTGTCTTGTTGAACATACATTGACTATAAAAGCTCATTTCATCATGTTTTGTGTTAGTCAAGTCCACCTGAAGTCTAGTTTCATTCAAGGTCTCATTAGGTCACTAGGTTTTATTTTCCAAGGTCCAATAAAAAACCATTTCACTGCATAAGGCGAGAAAAGTATGAGAGTGAAGCAAGTAATATCCCCTTTTCAGTTAAATAAGGGTTTATAAGCATGAAACCATGGTTGCTAAAGCTCCAAATTTAATTTTAAGCAAGAAATTCATTCCAATTTGTAATTTTATTTCAAAAAGAGAGTTGTAATAATTTTTATTTATTTATGTAATTTTATGTTTATCATATGTAATAAGTCACTATTATTAACTTCTTACTCAAACTCCATTGCCAATATCATCCAAACCAAAGTAAAAGGTGAAGATTGCCAAAGCTTCAGCATCATCCACCTGCAAAGAAAAGGTCAGAAAGCAAATTAGCAAAGAGGTCAAAAAGGGGTCAAATGAAAAGCAAAAGATCAAACTCACTCACCTATAAAGGACTTCTTGGCTTCAAACTCACCTTCATTTGCCTCCTAGCACTCACTTAGCAAACCCCAAGAGAGCCTCTTCACAGTTCTGGGCGAAATTAGCAAAAATAGGGCAGGCATTGCGCGTTCTCTTCTGGCACTACATATTTACCCGGCACTGCACGTTTCCTTAAGGCGCTGTGCATTCCCTTAAGGCACTGTGCATTTTCCTGAGGCGCTGTGCACTCTGTATTGGCACTACGTGTTTGTCCAGCACTGCTCCAGTCACCTCCTCGGCTCCTTCAAAATTCTTTCAACCTCAATGCAATTAAGTAGCAGTTAAGGGATGTGCTTTTCCCCCTCCTCAAGTCAATTCCTAAGTGTTTGAAAGCTTTTATTGAAGATTTAGCTTAATTGTTACATCTAAACCCTATATTTCCCCCAAAAACTACCTTCCACTCTCATTCCCTTTTATACACTTCCCTCCACCCTCCTTCCCTTTCCCTAAATCTTTATATCCTAGATACCCTCTAACCCTTTGTCCCAAAACCCTAAGTCCTAGGTAATACAACACTACCTAGGCTCCCAAATCCCTATATTGCAAACAAATTTCCCCATCCCTAAAATATCATACTACTGCCCTATACCCCTCTCCAATACACATATCCCTTCACCCATCATCTTCATATTTACCCTTCCCCATATACTATTCCCTAAAAAACTACATTTCCCCTACCTTACACCTCCCTAGGGTTTGAAAGTAAACACCATGGCAAAGGAGGAATACATACCACATAGTGAGGAAGAGGAAACAGATAGAGAAGAAGACAGGGAACAGAGGAGGCCACACAAAGGAGGCCAGATACACAGGTTTGAGCCCAGGGATCTCAGGGAACTCTTAACATCCCTTATGACTGTGACATCCTTCAAATGGATAGGTTGTTATGATTTCTGTGAGCAAGTGCAGCCAGTCCAACATCATCTTGAGTTCGCTAGACTCTTCATTTCTAAACTCCAAGACAACCAAGTCACTCTTG
>APFE031287306.1:0-13086 GCA_000404065.3 Pinus taeda
GTTACATCAACATCGGGGGATAACCACTCGGTCCGGACCTTAATATAGCTCCTTTTCCATTTGGGATGGTGGTTCCGACTGGATATAATGGGACCAGTTTCCCAGTAATGAATAAAAGGGGGTGGATGAATGATTGGTTTTCTAATAAGTGATAATAAATGGAGGACTTACTCTATGAGAAAAAATGTATATGACTATTTTATCCTAGGAAGCTTCTATTCTTAAGTGCAACGTTTAGTGATCTGTGTTCACTGATAGGCATATAGACGACACTATTCAATAAACAAAGACATTCATTTAAATGATAATTGCTTCATTCAAATAGTTGAACGAAGTAATTGATAAAACATTGTTACACTTCTATTTTTTTTATATTACTGATACATGCATGATTAGGAGAATAGCAAACTATAAACATCCAATAGTGGAAAGTATAAAGTCTACTGCTAAAACACATTCACATATTCAATAATAGCAAGAATGGTCAAACAAAAATTCACATAAAAAGAATAAACTCATACATAGATAATAGTACCATATGAGCTGCAAATCATTCCCCATGTCATTCGCAATTTAAATTCCTTCTTCCGACTCAGAAATAATTTTAAATAAAGGGAGTAGTGTACATCCACATAAAAGCTTCGTTATCAAAATTTGGAAAGATTGGTCCAGTTTTCATAAAAGAATATGCTTAAAGTATAGTAGTGCAACTTTAGGCTTAAGTCATATACAAAAACTTATGACCCTTTCTAAATACATGAAAGGGTCTATAAATACTAAACTAAGCTAACAAACTACAAAATTAAAATGCTACTAAATTGGTATAATCCGATCTTGAATATCTCCCTCACAGCAATCTGGTAATCGGCAGCAATGATTCATCATTCTGGTTGTTTTCCTTTTGTCCTAAGTTGGCATATTGCCAGCATTGGTTCCAATTCTTGAGGGCGGCTGAGACGAGAATTGATTTGAGCAGCATAGGTGGCATCGTGTATATCGGGAATGATAGACCCGATTGCATCCGTTAGGCATTTGAGGGTAGCTCTCTGGCTGTATGGTTTTACTAGAAACAACCAATAGGTGTCCCAAGTTAAACTTTTAATTCCTGAGATCAATCTCCCATTCTTTTCTAGCTCTAGGTGACATGACTGCTCCAATGTCTTGGCTGATAATAATTTACCTGGTGTACATTGAGAAATCATGTTAGATAAATAGAGAGTATTGTTGATCAAGTCAATCAAATTATTCATAGATAATTTGCATCTAGAAACCGCTCTCTCTACTTTCATTAATTGGGACTGCCACTCCATGAATAGAATTTCTTTATGGGATTCTAAAATTTTCGGCAAGTTTGCTGCCTGTCCCTCATTAGAGTCCTGCCAAGTAAGAAAATCTGTTAAAGTATCATCGACTTGCTCTAAATCCTGCCTGGCATCAACTGATTTGTCTATTATAGATGTTGTTATGTCACAAAGAGGTTCAACTTGGGCAATTTCATGACACAACAATCTTGTTTATGTTATTAATGCCTTATTAATCTGTATTGCCTCTGCTCTGAAATCGGCAGGCTGGGGAAGACTCTTGAACTTCTCTACTTGAGATGATAATTGAGCAATTTGCTCATCTTTTTTCTTTTCCATCTATTCATTCATTGCCTTCAATTTTGATAATGCCTCCGATAATTCTTTCTGTCTCTGAATTGCTCCCGAATCGGCCCTCTGTTTCTCTTCATGCAACTATTTGTTGAGTTGGTTATTTAAATGTTGTTGCGTGGACAGTTGCTATTGTAGTTGTTCTATCTTCTGTTGTTCCTCCGATAGCTGTGTTTGTAGTGAAGCGATCACTTGATCCTTTTCTTTCAACAAATTGCTTACCTCCGATGCCTTATCCATGGTGGCTGCCGAATAGGCACCAGCATATTGGGACAACTTTGTCAAGTCATCAGAGGGGTTGAATTCTTCCTTTCACACCACATTGGTTGTTACTATTTGTTCAGGGAACAGAGAAGGTTGATCAATCCTTCTCCTTTTCCGCTGTCACTTTATTACAGCCCTGTGTTTTTGGCTATATAAAACATTCAATGGAGGAATGTCCTCCACCTGCAAAATAATTTGAGTCGAAGGATCCTTGGGAATTATTTCTACTTCTGTATTCTGGGGTAGACCGTTGGTTCCTTTGCTTGGAACCTCCTTTGATGCTGTATCATGTGTATCGGCCGCTTTGGATGTATCAACATCCATTTAGCTCTCAAGATTGCTTATAATTGAATTAAATTGTTGCCATTCCTGGAGCAATCTTGGGTCAAGTTGAGTGTCGACACTCACCTCCTTGTTTCTCTTCTCTTGCTGCTTTTTCTGTTCCTCCTCCTGTATTCTCTCCTGTTCTTTCTTTTCTGCTTCCTCTCTATCTTTCCTCTATGTTTCCTCTTGTTCTTTCCTCTTTGCCTCTTCCTGTTCTAACCTCCGGAGTTCCTCCTGCTCTCTTCTTTGGACTTCTTCAAAGATTTCAGATGTAGCAAGAGGTTCGTTGGTAAGCTGCTGCTCAAGCTCGTTTGATTGTATCATCGGGGCAGTGGCTAACAAATATAGAGGCAGAGTTTGCAACCTCTACTCTCTATGTTTATTAAATCCAACTAACTCGTCATCACGGTATCTCATTCTAACTATCTGTTGCACCTGAAATATTGACTCGGCTAAGGAGAACAGGTCATCAAACTCATCTTCCTTATGTTCAAATTTAGTGAGTTTGGCCTGGTCTAGAACATTATAGACGATTTTATTCGGATCAAAACGTCTATTAAGCAGAGTGGTGAGACTTAGTATATTAATATTTTCCGCCCCTTTCTCTTCATGTTTATAATCATGCAGAGTATAGACGCCACACCTTAGAGGAAAAGGAGGCCAAACTTGCTTCTTTGAATTCCTGAGAGTCTTTGTAGCTGATGCGGTTGTAAGCTGATATGTTATCTCTCGAGCTAAGAGTTTGTCTGGTATATACAAGGGGAGGATATGAGGCCTGGCCTGACTACCGAAAACTCTTACATAAGTGAATTTTTCTTCTCCAAACCAGGTTCCTAAGGCTGTCAATTCAATCTCTGCCTGAGAGGAGATCTTAGGAGCAGGTCTATCAAAAATTGCATAGTAAATAGGTCACATGAATCCATTGTAGACTTGATATAAGTGGTGTTTATAATGAGCTTTCCATCATTTCTGGTGGTAGATATGAATGGGCATAGGGTCCTATGGAGTCCATCTCCACCCTAACACAAGAAACTCGGAATTAAAACAGAGGGTGTCTAAAATGTAGGCACTAAAGTAAAATAGAGGGATGAACCTATCAGTAACACGGGATTTGTTTCTGAAGTCAAGAATAGCTATAGCTAACTTATCCGATAATATATTCCCCCAATCCATGATTTCGCTATTACATGCTGCTTCCATCAAAGATACCATCTCTATGGAAAATTTTGAAGAATCATGCAATCCTCACATTCGACACATCATGAATCTAGCATAACAATAAGGAGAACATAAGGAATCGACAGAGTACTTACCCAAAGACTCATGTTTGTGTTTCGCTGGGTTCTGTCTCCATTCCTGTATAGGCTTTGATTCAGTCTCATTTTCATCTCTAAACTTCTCCAAGAAGGCTTTATTATACTTCTTCTCTGGTTCGGGTAAATGGTACATTTGTCTCAAATCATTGGGCTGAAATGAACTGAATACTCTCCCATCAACAGTGCAAAATGTTCTGTTCGTAATTGGAATTTCTTCAATGGCCCATCTCACCACATATGTATATGGAAAAATTTTCTCTCGAGCTGCTATCCTGTGCAGGTAGGAATCAGCCAAATCTTTTAGAGTAGCATCAGACTTCTGGCTTGAGCCTGCTGTAGCTTGTACCGATGTTTGTTGAGGTTCCTCGGCCTCGACCAGGTTGTAAATGTTCTACCAAGTAGTATTGTCGAGGCCGAGACATGTGGTATCTGAGATTAATCCCTTTTTTCTTGGTCTTGGATCAGTGGCATGTTATCCTGTTACCGTAGAAGCTGAGGCTATTCCAGATTTCTTAGATTTCCTCCCCATTTGGTCTGAATTCGCTACTGCGGATAATCTCTGCACAAGAGATAAAATGAACGTAATGCAGAGAATAGATGGCGAAAACCAAGTATGGAGGAATTGTGTCAATCAACAAATAATGGAAGATTATCATAAGGCTCCCGTGGTTACAATCTCTGAAGGGATTTAGGCATAACTGCTCCATTAATTGGCCGTTTAAACCTGTCAATAATTTAAACTCTCATTATATCCTTTATTTTCCGAATAATCATTTAAGCATGGATTTGATTTTTTGGCGGTTGGATGCAAGAAAATCACTATCGGGAAGAGAAAAGGCTTTTAATGATAATTAATATAACATACCGAAACCATATCAATTATTTTCGAAATTCATGCTTGGCTTTATCACAATCGGCGATCGGAGGAAGCCTTGTGCAGTTTTATTTAAGTTATTGGGAGCTTTAAGGAGGACAGTTTTGTTATATTCATATCACATTCCCCGATTGCCGATTACGATATCACATCGGAGCAAGGGGAGGGGCCTTTTGTTGTTTTTTTTCTCGATAATCGTTGGTTACTCGCGCTTGTCACATCGGGGAGAATCAATGGGTCATGGTTATGCATCCTTCATTATTGCGATATGCGATCTTGCGATTGCTTTATCGCAATAATAAAGAATTATTCATTTTATTATAAGACTGATTATTTATCAACTCAAAAAGGGTTTTATAATGTTTTGTTCGTTTCCGAACCTTTAGAGCAGTGATAGGGTAATACCAATTTAATCTAAAAGGGACCCATTTCATACTATAGTTTTCTAAAGTAAAATTTTATGAAATGGGGGGTTGTTGTATAGCACAACAATTGGCGATTCGCTGGAAGAAATAGTTATCTCTGAAAAAAATATTGGAATATTTGAACTTTCTTTACATAGATATCTTATCAAAAAGGAAGATTCTAATATAAATAAGTATACACACATTCTGAATATAATAAGAGCATGTTTTTTTTTTGCTAATTCCTTCTCTCGTTAAAATTAAATACATTCTAAGTTTTAAATTGGCCTCTATTGGTTGATAATGATAAAACAAAACACCTTTCCAACTTAGCCTTTTTAATTGACTCCTTTGTCACAGGTAGAGCCTCTGCTGCTAGCAAACGTTCATAGTTTCGATAGGGATACCTTTTAACCATTTGATTGTCCATGATCCCTCCCATCTCAGAGTATGATTAAAAGAATGAATTCAAAACATGTTTTCATATTTTTTATTTCTTTTCTTTTCCATTTTTTGTAAGATAAAAAGCCATTGTCCTGGTTTGGTTGCCAGCTATTTTGACAATGCCATTCACTGGTTGTAATCTAATCGAACAAGCTGGCTCGTGATGAGACCCCTTGTCTTATGTTTATAAGCCATTACCCTATTTCGATATGCAGTGTTGGTAATTTCGATTAGACTATTTCCCAATGATCATGGTAAGCAGGCTTGTGATAAGACCCCTTATCTTTATATCAGATATTTCAGAATTACACTCTGAGTAATCATAAACTTGGATGAATGGGATGGACAATTTTCTTCTTAAGAGAAAATGGATGACAAGGTAAGAGTTGAAGATGCTAAGATTGAATCAGTTTCTATTTTGATATTGATAACCCTTTTGTGGCTAGTTTGAAAACATTAAAATGATTTACAGTACTTCTAAATCTTGAGAAGATTTTCACAAAAAAAAAAAATGGGGTTTTAAGAATGTTAATATACCTAATTTCCTAGAAATTGTCCCTTTTGTTTAAGGTTTCTATTTTACAAAAGTAAATATTAAAAGTACTTCTTCCGAGAAAATTTTCAATATAGAAAAGGCCAATAGAAGCTATTTTACAACTTTATTTCCTAATGGTCCTAAAAACTGCAAATCCTACTGAATTTAAAAGAGAAGAGGTTACCTCCTTAATTGAAGAATTTCTTTAAGATGAGGCCATTAACAGGAAGAGAGTCCCTATTTCCTGATAGATCTTGTAATATGAATGTCGAATGGCCTATCTTCTCACTGATCTAAAATGGTCCAAGCCACATATTTTGGAATTTGGTGTGTTTACCTTTATCCTCATGTGCTTTGTCCCATTTTAGAACTAGATCACCAACCTGCAACTGTTTAGAACTAGACGAAGCTGAATCAAATGATGACTTGATTATCTATTGATGTTTAGCATGAGAAATTTTGGCCTTCTCTCTCTCTTCTTCTAATTTTAAAATTTGATCATGTTTGAGTTGGATAGAAGAAGAGGGGCTTTCTTTAATAAACTGAACTAGGCTAGAGAAGGAAGCGCTAGATTGGTCGGTAGTACTGCTTCTTTCCCATATACAATATTGAATGGAGAAGTACCTATAGAGGCCTTCTACGTTATTCTATTAGCCCATAGTGCGAATATTAAAGATTTGTGCTAGTTTTTATGATTTTGTTCGATAGTTCGCTTAATGATTTTGAGTAGATTTTTATTGGTAGACTTTGCTAGACCATTACCTTGAGGATTGTAATTTTCATAATATTTCAATTTAGATCCTCTTTTAATAGCAAACTCAAACATGGCATTTCCAGAGAAATAAGATGCATTATCAAAAACAAGAGTATTTGGGACACCAAACCTGGTAATGATGAATTGGTCTATAAATTATATAATTCCTTCATAGTTTGTTGTCTTTAATGGAATTGCTTCAACCCACTTAGTAAAGTAATCAGTAGCAGTAAGGATATACTTATGTTGTTAGGAGGATTGTGGATTTATTTCCCCAATGATATCTAATCCCCATTGTTCAAAAGGTTGATCAATGTTGACTGGTTGCAAAGGGAAAACTGATTTCCTTTGTCTTCCACTAGAAATTTGACAACTTCGGCATTTCCTTACATATTCATGCGTATCTCTGAATAAGCTGGGCCAGTAATATCCAGCATGAATGATTTTGTGAGCTGTTGTGTCAGCTCTGAAATGTCATCCGGCTGGTCCATCGTGTAGCTCCTGCAAAACCTTTTGTGCTTCAGGTTTTTCCAGGCATCTTAATAAAACTGAATCATAATTTTGCCTAAAAAGCACATCATCAATGATTATGAAGTTTTTTTCCTTTAATCTAATGGCCCATTTGTTTTTATAAGAAATATTAGGAGGTGCATGTCCATTTTTTAGATAAAAGATTAAATCTGCATATTGAGATTCAGGATTGGTAATACTTATCTGGTTGATTTGTTCAATATGATCTGTATCACCTGATTCCGGAATGTTGGATGCTCTTGCTAATAACCTGCAAAAACCTTGGCCTCTAACAATATTTGCTGGCTTGATTTCCAAGTCATATTCTTGAAGTGCAACCCAATTTGCCCTTTTCTCACCTAATTCCCTTTGGATCAGTAATTGCCTTATTGCAGAAAAAGGAATTATAACTTTTGTATGGGCTTTTAAAAGGAAGGGTCTGTAATGTTTGACAGCTTTATACACAGCAAAGGCTTGTTTTTCAACTTTGGAATAATTTAGTTCTGCACCCTGAAGATTTGAACTAAAAAATTAAATCGGTGCTTCCAAGTTGTGATCATTAATCTAAGTGAGTACCACTGCATAAGATGAATCAGACGTGATAGTATACAATATGAAATGATTAGAAAAATTAGGAGTGTTTAAATCGGGGGCATTAATTATTGATTGTTTGATTGAATCAAATGCTTCCTTTTCTGCAGATCCCCATCTAAACACTGAATTTTTCTTAATCATGGTTTGTAATGGTAAAATGATGTGAGAAAAATCGGGAACAAATCTTTTGACAAAGTTAATTTGACCTAAAAATGACTGCATGTATTTTTTGTTATGAGGAAATGGGATTTCAGAAATCTCTTTAATCCTATCAGGATCAATATAAATACCATCTTTGGAAATGATAAAGCCCAAGAGTTTTCCTTGATTCAGAGCAAAGAAGGATTTCTTGGGATTGAGTGAAATACCATACCTTCTATAGCGTTCAAAGATTTGATTCAAATCATGTAAATGGTTGGATCTCTTCTTGGAAAATACAGTAATGTCATCTAAATAGACACCTACTGTTTTGTTGATCAATCCTTTGAAGGCTATATCCATTGCTCTTTGGAATGTAGCTCCTGCGTTAATAAGTCCAAAAGGCATTTTCTGATAGGCGTAAGTTCCCCATTTTGTTCTGAAGGTAGTTTTGAGTCTGTCATCAGGATGTACCAAAATTTGGTTATATCCTGAAAAACCATCTAAAAAGGACATTAGCTCAGAACCTACTACTGAATGGAGTATCCGGTCCATGGTAGGTAATGGGAAATTATCTTTTTGGCTTGCCTTGTTTATGAAATCTATACAAATCGTGATGTCGCCATTTTTCTTCCTAACAGGCACCATATTGGAAACCCAGTTTGAGTGCCGAACAGGAAAAATAATCTTAGCTTTCAAGAGTTTATTCAGTTTTGATTTTATTTGACTCTCTAAGTTCAGATGTATTTTTCTCAACTTTTGTTGAACTGGTTTTTGTTCAAAAAGCATTGGAATGGTACGCTGGATGATTGATGTATCGTATGTTTTGAAGTCATCATATTTCCGAGCGAAGACATGTTTATTTTTTCTTAATAATCTAATAAATGCTATCCTTTCTTCCACAGAAAGTCCTAGTCCTAAATTGATGTTTTGAGGGTTTTGCTCAGTACCAAGATTTATCAATTCAAATCTTAAGGTAGAACTTTGGAGTTTTGAATTGGTTACCTGTTTAAACCTGTCTTTAATATCGTAGAGATCTTCAAGTTTAACCACAGGTTTTGGTATCGAGTTTTCCTCATGCTTTTCTTTCATCTGAAGATCATGATCAGTTTCATCAAGGATCTGATCATTGTAGGACTTTTCGGAAGTCAAGAAATGTAAGATGTCTTCATCGTGATTGAACGCTCGCCAATTGGTGACATTGTCAAGAATCTATGGTATAAAAATCAACTCTACTGAAAATCTATCTGGGCTATAATCTTCGGAAGGTAGGAGTTTAGAAGCAACATTGGCTAACAAGTCAGCTACTGCATTCTGGGATCTGGGAATAGGTGAAATATTGAATGCTAAAAAATGAGATATAAGCTCCTGGACTAAATACTGATAGTGCTTGAGGTGATTAGAGAGACAATGGATTGTATTTCGGACTTGTTTTATGAAAATCTCTGAATGGCCAAACACTTTCAAATATTGAACTTTCAGGCCAATAGATTTATATAGTCCTTGCACCAAGGCCTCATACTCAGCCGTATTATTCGTGCATTCAAATTCTAACCTACAAGAAAGCATTGTCTTTTCTCCCTCAGGGCTAACTAAAATACACCCTGCTCCTGATCCTTCACTTGATTTCGAACCGTCAAAATATAAAGACCAAAATAAAGAATTATCAACAATTTTATTTATAGTGTTCTCAGCAACATTAACACATCTTAATCTATCGGTTTGTGAAAAATTTTCGATTTGGGATCTGAAATTATTTACTGAGAAAGGAGATGGTTGGTCAATATAATTGACAAAGAATGATTCAGCAGAGTAATTCCCCAAAATATTATTGTTAAATGCTATTGGTTGATTCTCCTGTTCGAATTCTGTGACAGTATGGGTGATGTGTTTCTCCCGATTGATTTTTATTTGATTTGGATTTCCCTTATAGGGTAGCCACATATGGGACCAATCAGTAGAAATATACCCATGGAGTTTCTCAGACCAATCCTTGCTCAAGATTAAACCATAAAAATCAGGTATATCAACGATTAAGATATCAATTCTTTGAACTACTCGTGGATCTGCTGATAACCTGATAGTCACAGAGTTTATTTCCCATAAGACCTGGACTTTGGTTCTGTCTAACTGCATAATGTGAATTGAAGACTTTTGGGGTTCTATGTTCAGTTTAGAACAAACTGAAGCTGGCATTATATTAGAGGATGCCCCTGAGTCAATCAAATAGTTGTGTAGATTTCGATTATAGATTTCGTAGGTTAAGAGGAAAGGGGGGGTATGGGAATTTGATCTCTCTACAATTAGAATTGTATCAGTAGCCTCAACTCTACTAGAAGGTGGTTGTCCTGAATCATTTGCAGCTTTAGCACTAGGAAGAGGCGAAGAAGGAACATCATTTAGTTCTTTAAGAAGCAATTTCTACTGATGTTTTAATTTGCTAAGTTCAAACATGGTGATGTTTGCCTTAGTCTTCTTCATATCATCAACAATATTGTAATCCATTGAATCCAACACTACCAACGTCTTGGATGTTGAAGGTATATTTGAGGATGATGGTTGGTTTTGAGGCACTGTTGCAGCCGGCTTCTTTGTGGGTACCTTTTCCTTTGTAGTAGCAGTACCTGCACTCCTTGTCTTTGAACTTGCCTGGATAGGTTCAGGGGCACTTTTACTCCTAGCAGTCACAGGAAAAGCTTCTTGTTCATTTTCTGTATCGGGGTTAGGCAATATGAAGTCCCACATTCCATGGCATTCAACAACTTCCTCTTCCTTGAATTCATCGGATGGTGAAATTGTTTCATCTTCTTCTTCTTCTTCAGGGTCTGAATCTGCATTAGATATAACATTTGGAAGTTTTGACTCAGGTTTCTTAAAATTCCTATATGGTTTCTTTGTTGAAGTTTCTGCTACTTGCTTTTTAATTTCAATCATTTCATTTGACATTGTTTTGAGGACCTTTTGTAGACCCTCCATATCGTATGGATCTTTGGGGGTTTTCTTCTTTGAATCATCCTTGAAAGAAACTCTTTTGAATTTCCTATCTTCGAGAGCAACTTTCTTTTCCAAAGCGATAATACGTTTTTCCACAGCGAGGGCTTCCTTCATATTTTCGGCTAAAGTTGGTTTCCCAGCCCTATCTACAAAAATGGCTATATTTGAAGGTAAGGCTGTGATGTACCACTCGCTTCTGATTTGCTCACTTGGCTTGGAATCGGTGGGGATTTTATTCAAGAGCTTATTGAATCGAGAGTTAAACTCCTTAATCGGTTCTCTAGATTCAATCCTTAGATTTGAAAGATCATTAATCAGTGTCACCAAGGATCTATCATCGCCATATTTGGTAAGAAATTGCTTCTGAAAGATATTCCAACTGGTAATGGATCCAGAGGGCAAGGAAAAATACCAAGACCTAGCTGATCCTTGTAACGTGTAGGGGAAAAGCCTAACTACAACATCTTCTTCTGTTACTCCTTTTAGATTAACTGACAACATGAAATTATTTATGTGTTCCTCAGCTAATGTTCCAGTGTCTGGATTAAACTTTGGTAACCACTTCTCAGGATAATCAGGTAATGGATGTAATGGTGCAGGCATAGTGACTGCACCAGGACTGTTCCCTGGATTCTGAGCCATCTTGGGAGTACCAACGATTGTCGGTGGTGTTCCAGGTGCTTGGGGAGGAGGTGGTAATGAAAACTGAATAGGTTGTGATGTTGAAGGTGGCGATCCTTGGTGAACAATAATATGTAATGGGGAAGTGGATGTTTGACTTCACACTGGAGATGATGAGATGGAAGATGATGGAGAAAAGGTCTCACTACTAGAACCTTCAGTGTTCTTTTTAGCCTTTTTCCTTTGGGGTAAAGGCAACTCAGCTGGTTCAATGGCGAGTTTTTCGCTTTGAAGTCTGGTGAGAGGATGAGGAAGGTGGAATTGCAAAGTCTCACTGCCTTGAGATACTTCAGATCTCTGAGGTGATATGGAGAAGCCTTGAAGTTTCTGGATGATAGACTAAACTTCAGGGGACTCCGAACTTAAACGTTCTGAAGTATGATGGGGTTGAGCAGTGGTAGTTGATCCCTCTTCTTCTCGTTTGGACACTAGTGTTTCAGAATGCAAAAGGGAGGTCCGAGGTGAGGTGGAGGGTGATTTACTCTTAGAATGGTCTGTAGGTTTTGATTTACTCGCCATTCATAGTTGATGGCCCTCCTTCTAGAGCCAAAAATGTTGAGGCCTCGAAAATCGTTGCATCAACATCGGGGGATAACCACCCGGTCCAGACCTTAATACAACTCCTTTTCCATTTGGGATGGTGGCTCCAACTGGATATAATGGGACCAGTTTCCTAGTAATGAAAAAAAGGGGTGGATGAGTGATTGGTTTTCTAATAAGTGATAATGAATGGAGGACTTAATCTATAAGTGAAAACACAAATGACTATTTTATCCCGGGAAGCTTCTATTCTTAAGTGCAACGTTTGATGATCTGTGTTCGTCAATAAGCATATAGATGACACTATTCAATAAACAAAGACATTCATTTAAATAATAATTGCTTCGTTCAAATAGTTGAACGAAGTAATTGATAAAACATTGTTACAATTCTCTTTTTATATTACTGATACATGTATGATTAGAAGAATAACAAACTGTAAACATCCAGTAATGGAAAGTATAAAGACTACTGTTAAAACACATGCATATATTCAATAATAGCACGAATGATAAAATAACAATTCACATAAAAAGAATGAATTCAGACATAGATAATAGTACCATATGAGATGCAAATCATTCCCAACGTCAATCGCAATTCGAATTCCTTCTTCCGACTCAGAAATACTTTTAAATAAAGGTAGTAGTGCACATCCACATAAAAGCTTCATTATCAAAATTGGAATAATTGGTCTAGTTTTCATAAAAGAATATGCCTGAAGTACAGTAGTGCAACTTCAGGCTTAAGTCCTATACAAAAACTTACGACCCTTTCTAAATACATGAAAGGGTCTATAAATACTAAATCAAACTAACAAACTACAAAATTAAAATGCTACTAAATTGGTATAACTTGATCTTGAATATCTCCCCCACAGCAATCTGGTAGTCGACAGCATGATTCATCACTCTGGTTGTTTGCCTTTTGACCTGAGTTGGCATATCGCCAGCATTGGTTCCACTTCTTGAGGGCGGCTGAGATGAGAATTGATTTGAGCAGCATAGGTGGCATCATGTATATCGGGAATGATACACCCGATCCGTTAGGCACTTGAGGGCG
>APFE031287306.1:13096-35633 GCA_000404065.3 Pinus taeda
GAATATCTCCCCCACAGCAATCTGGTAGTCGGCAGCATGATTCATCACTTTGGCTGTTTGCCTTTTGACCTGAGTTGGCATATCGCCAGCATTGGTTCCACTTCTTGAGGGCGGCTGAGATGAGAATTGATTTGAGCAGCATAGGTGGCATCGTGTATATCGGGAATGATACACCCGATTGCATCCATTAGGCACTTGAGGGCAACTCTCTGGCTGTATGGTTTTGCTAGGAACAACCAATAGGTGTCCCAAGTTAAACTTTTAATCCTTGTGATCAATCTCCCATTCTTTTCTAGCTCTTGGTAATATGATTGCTCTAATGTTTTGGCCGATAGTAATTTACCTGATGTACATTGAGAGATCATGTTAGATAAATAGAGAGTATTGTTAATCAAACCAATTGAATTGTTCGTAGATAATTTGCATCTAGAAACCGCTCTCTCTGCTTTCATCAATTGGGACTACCACTCCATGAATAGAATTTCTTTATGGGATTATAAGATTTTAGGCAAGTTTGCTGCCTGTCCCTCATTAGTGTCCTGCCCAGTAAGAAAATCCGTTAAAGTCTCATTGACTTGCTCTAAGTCTTGTCTGGCATCAACTGATTTATCTATTATAGATGTTGTTATGTCACATAGAGGTTCAACTTGGGCAATTTTGTTTGTGTTATCAGTGCCTTATTAATCTGTATTGCCTCTGCTATGAAATCGGCAGGCTGGGTAAGACTCTTGAACTTCTCTACTTGAGCTGATAATTGAGCAATTTGCTCATCTTTTGTCTTTATCATCTGTTCATTCATTGTCTTCAATTTTGCTAATGCCTCTGATAATTATTTCTGTCTCTGAATTGCACCCGAATCTGCCCTCTATTTCTCTTCTTGCAACTGTTTGTTCAGTTGGTTATTTAACTGTTGCTGCATGGACAATTGATGTTGTAGTTGTTTTGCTTTCTGTTGTGCCTCCAATAGCCGTGTTTGTAATGAAGCAATCGTCTGGTCCTTTTCTCTTAACAAATTGCTCACCTCCGATGCCTTGTCCATGGTGGCCGCCGAATAGGCTCCAACATATTGGGACAACTTTGTCAGGTCATCGAAAGCGCCGAATTCTTCCTTCCAAACTACATTGGCTATTATTGTTTGTTCAGGGAACATGGAAGGTTGATCAATCCTTCTCCTTTTATGCTCTCGCTTTATTACAGCCCCGTGTTTTGGGCTATAGAAGACATCCAATGGAGGAATATTCTCCACCTGCAAAATGATTTGATTCGAAGGATCCTTGGGAATTATTTCTAATTCTGTAGTAGGGGGTAGACCGTTGGTTCCTTCGCTTGGAACCTCTTTCGATGCTGTATCCTGTGTATCGGCCGCTTTGGATGTATCGGCATCCCTTGAGCTCTCAAGATTGCTTATAATTGAATCAAATTACTGCCATTCCTGGAGCAATCTCGGGTCAATCTGAGTGTCGACATTCACATCGTTGCTGCTCTGCTCCTGCTGCCTTCTCTGTTCCTCCTCACGTATTCTCTCTTGTTCTTTCCTTTGTGCTTCCTCTCTGTCTTTCCTCTGTGCTTCTTCTCTTTCTTTCCTCTGTGCTTCTTCCTGCTCTTTCCTCCGAAGTTCCTCCTGCTCTCTTCTTTGGACTTCTTCAAAAATTTCTGATGTAGTAGGAGGTTCGTTGGTAAGCTGCTATTCAGGCTCGCTTGATTGTGTCATAGGGGCAGTGGCTAACAAATCTAGAGGCAGAGTTTGCAACTTCTGCTCTCTAAGTTTGTTAAATTCAACTAACCCGTCGTCATGGTATCCCATTTTAGCTATCGCTTGCACCTGAAATAGCGACTCGGCCGAGGAGAACAGGTCATCAAACTCATCTTCTTTATGTTCGAATTTAGTGAGTTTGGCCTGGTCTAGAACATTATAGGCGACTTTGTTTGGATCAAAGCGTCTGTTAGGAAGAGTGGCGAGATTTAGTATATTAATCTTTTCTTCCTCTTTCTCTACATGCTTGTAATCATGCAGAGTGTAGACACCACACCTTAGAGGAAAAGGAGGCCAGACTTGCTTCTTTGAATTCCTTAGAGTTTTTGTACCTGATGCGGATGTAAGCTGATATGCTATCTCTCGAGCTAATAGTTTGTCTGGTATATACAAGGGGAGGACATGAGGTCTGGCCTGACTGCCGAAAACTCTCACATAAGTGAATTTTTCTTCTCCGAACCAGGTTCCTAAGGCTTTCAAGTCAATCTCTGCTTGAGAGGAAATCTTAGGAGCAGGTTTATCAAAAATTGCATAGTAAATAGGTAGCATGAATCCATTGCAGACTTGATATAGGTGGTGTTTATAATGGTTTTTCCACAACTTCTGGTGATAGATATGAATGGGCATGGGGTCCTGTGGAGTCCATCTCCACCCTAGCACAGGAAACTCGAAATTAAAAAAGAGGGTGTCTAAGATGTAAGCACTAAAGTAAAATGGAGGGATGAATCTATCAGTAACACGGGATTTGTTTATGAAGTCAAGAATAGCTGTTGCTAACTTATTCGATAGTATATTCCCCCAATCCATGATTTCACTATTACATGTTGCTTCCATCAAAGGCACCATCTTTATGGAAAATTTTGAGGAGTCATGCAACCCCCACATTCGACACATCATAGCTCCAGCATAACAATAAGGAGAACATAAGGAATCGACGGAGTACTTACCCGAAGACTCATGTTTGTGTTTCGCTGGGTTCTGTCTCCATTCCCGTATAGGCGCTAACTCAGTTTCATTTTCATCTCTAAGCTTTTCCAGAAATGCTTTGTTATACTTCTTCTCTGGTTCGGGCAAATCGTACATTTGTCTCAAATCATTGGGCTGAAATGAACCAAATACTCTCCCATCAATAGTGCAGAATGTTTTGTTTGTAATTGGAATTTCTTCAACGGCCCATCTCACCACATCTGTATATGGAAGAATTTGCTCTCGAGCCGCTATCCTGTGTAGGTAGGAATCAGCCAAATCCTTTAGAGTCGCATCGGATTTCCGGCTCGAGCCTGCTGTAGCTTGTACCGATGTTTGTTGATGTTCTTCGGCTTTGACTAGGTTGTAGATGCTTTGCCAAGTAGTATTACCGAGACCAAGACATGTCGTATCTGAGATTAATCCTTTTTTACTTGGTCCCGGATCGACAGCATGTTGTCATGTTACCACAGAGGCTGAAGCTGTTCCAAATTTCTTAGATTTCTTCGCCATTTGGTCTGAATTCGCTACTGCGGAGAAGCTCTGCACAAGAGATAAAATGAACGTAATGCGGAGAATAGATGGCGAAAACCAAGTATGGAAGAATTATGCCAATTAATGAATAATGGAGGATTAACATAAGGCTCCCACGGATACAATCTCTTGAAGAGATTTTTGGCATAACTGCTCCATTAATTGGCTGTTTAAGCCTATCAATCATTTAAATGCTCATCATATCCTTTATTTGTCGAATAGTCTATTTAAGCGTGGATTTGATTTTCTGGCGGTTGAGCGCAAGGGAATCACTATCGGGAAGAGAAAGGTTTTTAATAATAATTAATACAATATACCAAAGCCATATCAATCCTTTTTGAAAGTCGCGCTTGGCTTTATCGCAATCGGGGATCGGAGGAAAGTTTGAGTAGTTTTATTTATGTTATTGTGAAATCCTCGATTGCTGATAGCGATATCGCTAATTCGCATCGGGAGCTTTTTTGGAGAAGACTTTTCGTTGCATACACATCGCATTCTCCGATTGCCGATAGCGATATCACATCGGAGCAAGGAGAGGGGCCTTTTGTTATGATTGCTTATTTTCCCGATAGCCGATGGTTATTCACGCTTGTCGCATTGGGGAAAACCAATGGGTTTTTTGTTATGCATCCTTTGTTATTGCGATATGCGATCTTGCGATCACTTTATCGCAATAATAAAGAATTATTCATTTTTTATTTTAAGACCGATTATATATTAACTCAAAAGGTTTTATAATGTTTTATTTGCTTCCAGACCTTTTGAGGAATGATGAGTTGATACCAATTTAATCTAAAAGGGACCCATTTCATATTATAGTTTTTGAAAATAAAATTTTATGAAATGGGGGGTTGTTGTATAGCACAACAACGCATTAAGTATTTTAAGGTTGTGTGCCCTAATATATCACAAGCACGTAACATAATAATCCCAAGGAGTTGAGTGTGATCTCGATTATTTGAAGCCAAATTATCTTCAAACTGTTTTATACTTGATTGATGATTTCCATGGAGTATGAAGGGAATGCTTTAGCTAGTTTTTCACTAGTGGCACTGACAGGACAATTAAAAGGTGTTTATAAGAATGTTTGTGGTGTGCTTGCTTGATCTTGACACATTTGGACTAAATGTGAGATATATTTGATTGCTGATATGAACAATTCTAAAACGAACTCTCCATCTTATCATCCAGAAAGCGTTCAAATTAATCATAGTTGCAACCAAATGCATTTGATGTAGAATATTCCATAAATCTATTACTTTAGTTTCCAGCCCCCCAAAGCTCTTCTCTTTCTACAACCATCCCAACTTAGATTTCTGTTGAAGTCAATTTCGAGGTATTTGTAATTCGTAACTTCTTCTAAAATGTTTCCTTCAAAGTTGAACTTATGCTGGTTATGCTTTCTTTTGTTAAAGAAAACCACTACTTTCATTTTGCTAATATTGACTTGAATCCCCACCCTTCTCCAAAAATGCTCAAGGGAAAGTAAGTGCTCTTGCAAACAAAGAGCAAATTTATCAATCAGAATAAGGTCATCTGCGTACAAAAGAAGCCTTGTAACGAACTTGCCCAAATGGATATTTTCACCCCCTTGCGAATTTAGCCACTCTTCAAGGTTGTTGATATATAAACCAAAAAGGGTAGGAGACAATGGGAAACCTTGCTTGACCTCGATATTGCTTCTAAAACTTTTAGAAATTTCTGTTGAAGTTCTGATTTTGACTTTCACCTCTTCATATAGTCTATGCATAACTGCTCTCAAATGCCTAAGAACCCCGATTTCCTCCATTCTGTGCCAAATCTTATCCCTAGGAATCGTGTCAAAGCCTTTTATGAAATCAACAAAGCAACAAAAGGCTTCTTCCTTTTTCTCCCAAACTTTTTCAATGATGTGCCTTAAAGTTATACCATGATCAACTTTGGAATGTTTAGGTCTAAAACCTGCTTGCCTTGAGCACATTTATCTCTTTCTTCTGCCCACTTGCTGATTTTATTTTCTAACATGCTTCCAAATAACTTTGAAAACAAGGGGTTTATCATTATGGTCCTATAATTAGAGGGATTATTGACGTCACCACTCTTGAAAAGAGGTATTTCCAGACTAGTTGTCCAATTTGTGGGGAACCCCTATTGTATGATGTTGTTGAAATTTTTTGTGATGTGAGGTGCAAGAATTTTTAATCCCCACTTTAGATACTTTGCTTGGAGTTCAACTAAGTCTTTTGCTTTTCCAACACCCAATTTCTTGATACCCATCTCTATTGATTAGGTGCTCTGTATTTAGCTCAAAAATCAAAGTTCTCAGAATGGATCAAAATTTGAATGACCGCGTCCGTCTCGGAAAAATGATCCTAACGCAACTCGTTTCACTGAAAATCGAGTTCGTATGAGAAAATTATTGTGTTCTGATCGCTTTGTTAAACATGGAAGTTTGCAAAAAAAATGTCGATTCACTGCACAATCGATAGTCTGTACTGCTGACATGGAAAGTGACTAGGCAGGGTCAATGATGGTCAACAACGAATCACATATGGATAAGTGGCATCGTTTCATTGGGTAACACAGGTGGTGCATTGGCGCAATCTTATTGGTTTGTTTTTGGGCCAATGAAAGAATTCCACATGGCAAGCGCGGAGGCCACCACGTGGCACCTCCCAATGGTCTAAGGGCTCGACATAGTTCAACAAAGTTATTATGGAGGTGTTGCGGCTCCACCCCGTGACCTCCCCTCCGTAGTCTAATCCACATACCAACTCCGCTACCACCATGGTTCTTAGCCCATAAGCTCTCCACATTAATTTAAAGTTTAGTGATGTTGGGGTTGGTGGTTAGGAGGGGTAGCCTGTAGGCCAACCCTCTGCATGTGAACACCAACCCACAAACAACGTAGTCACGGTTACAGTTTATCCGGCGGATAGTCCAACACACCAACACCGCAATGGTATCCGACATGTGAACATGATTTTTTTAACACCAAACGGTCAGTGCAACAGGCTCCAAAACTGCGCGGTAACCACGACATGTGACCCGCATAAAACTCTGACGATTGTGGTCAGCACTAACTCCGCGGTCATCGCGCTAATTGCATATTGGTGGGAAACTAATCTTGGTTTAACCATTAATTCAAATTGAGTTTAAAATGACGAAAGTTTGGTGGTGCCACTGATTTCAGGCCCACCTCCACATTTAGTGACTCTAACTGGAGTTATTCCAGAATTAAAGGAGTTTTTCTAGGAAAAGGCTGTCTGAGTCATGGAGAAGGCAATTTTCGACAAAATTGAGCTCAGGAAGAGGTGTTCTGGGTTATTTTGGACATTATGAACACATTGGTGTAGGTATCAGGAGCCATAGAGCTTTGTAAAACAACAATTTTCCATATTGAGCTAATACAAAGGCCCAAGCCATGGAAGCTCAACCAAGAAGATGTAGCCCAAGAGGGGTGAACTCCTTCATCAAAACATTGTGTTAAAGTGTCTCTTTAATGGTTTGTTATACTTTGAATGTCTGTTGTTCAATATTTGTTTTTTGAAGCTATTTTTCTCATGAATGTCATTTTAAAATTAAGGGAATTTACCTGATTACATACATAAACAACTAATGAAACCTTAGTACAAGAAGAAATATGCAAGCACATGTTTAGAAATCTGTAATTAATATTAGCACATCATAAACTAACAATAAAAACAGATCAGGTTGGTATCAAAGCCAAGTTGAATTGCTTGATTGCTTGAGATTGTGCAATCAGGGTTTTAATGGTTGCAAAATTGTGATGCTTACAAGGTTAAAGCTACAGAAAGGAGAAGGGAAGCTATTGGTTACAACTCCTGAGGTAATTCCTAGAAGAAGGAGAGCCACAAGGCCACAATCTCCACCTCTCAATGTTCCAATTCCAATTGCACTTGAAACTCCTAAAGTTTCGCCTTCAACTGAGATTGAAGAGGTACAAGCAGTACCAGTTTCTGAGTCTGAATCCACAACGATTATGTATGGAGAAAGAGAACTTGAAGGCCCTTCTTCAGAAGAGGAAGCATTCAAGAAAGCTTTCTATACTTTAACTGAGATGGTTAAAGTCCTTTATGAAGAGAGGAATACTAGAATGGTTGGAGAGAGTTCTAAACCTCCACATGGAAAAGGAAGCTCAGAGGATAAAAAAGATGAGAAGAAGGATTCAAAAGGGAATGGTGGAAAGCCAACTCCATCTCCACCATCCTCATCATCTTCATCATCTCACACAATGTCATCTTCCACTTCCACCACTAAAACTGTCCATACTCATTCAAAATCCCCAAAAGGAAAGAATCCCTTACTTAAATTGGGCATAAAATTCGAACTTCCCATGTACAATGGAGAGGTGAATGCAGAAAAATTGGACAATTGGATTTGACAATTGGAGGTATACTGTAGAATTCAAAACCTTCAAGAAGACGACATAAAAATCCAGTTGGTTTCACTGAGGCTAGAAGGAGCTGCATTAGTTTGGTGGGAAGAAAAGACTCAAGAGGAAATGTGAATCCATGGTAAGATATCAATTACTTAGGTTGAATTGGTTTCTACAATTAAAAGACAGTTTTATCCTTTAGCCTATATGCAAAAAGCCATTATGAGTTGACAGAATTTTAGGCAGCTTAAAGGCCAAACAGTCCAAGAGTATACACAGAAGTTTAGGAAAAGGGCTTTGCTATTAGGAGTAAATTTGAATTCCCAAGATACACTGTTGAAATATCTTGGGGGTTTACATTCCTATTTGAAACATACTATCCTTATGTTCAATCCAAACAATTTATATGAGGTATGTGTGCAAGCCACACACCTTGAATCTAGAGGAAAGAACATTCAGGAAGAAAGTAGTAAGAGGAAGCCATTCAAGGGAAAGGAGAAAGATAAGGGTGGAAAATGGAAGGGAAATAAAAATGCAAGCGTGAAGAAAGAAGGGGATAAAACCATATGCCAAAATTGTTCCAAAGCAGGGCATGATGAAGTCCACTGCTGGAAATTGCATCCCGAATTAAGGTCTAAGAAACAAAACAATAAGGGAAAACAAAAGACGACCGCTACCACACAACATGACCTTGGTTCAGACTCAGGTGATGAGACCAAGATTTCAGCCATGGTTACAAAAGGAAAAGAAATTGTTGCAAGCACTAGTTCATCGCATAGTGAAAACAAAACTCCAAATAAAGAGTCAATAATAGAGTCGTTTCATGTAAGAGTAATTTCAAATCATACAAATATTGATGCATTATTTGATAGTGGGTCACAATCAAACTCGATTTCAAAAGACTTGGTTAAAAAACTAAACCTTGAAATTGTACCTCCTCATAAGCCATATCCATTAGGTTGGATAGTTAATAATGAAAACTTACAGGTTACAAGGAAGTGTTTATTCAAGTTCGCCATTACCGAAAAGTTCATTGATGAAGTTGAGTTAGATGTAGTTCCACTTGACCTCCCAGGAATCATTTTGGGTAGTCCTTATTTGTATTATAGGAAATCAGTATTTTATCGCCATGACAACAAATACATATTGCTCAAGAATGGGGTGGAGTACATTGTGAGAGACCATCACAAAAATCTGAACATTTCTTTGGTTAATGTAGGGCAAATGAAGAGACTAGTAAATGCAAGTAAAATTTTTGTGCTTGTCATGATCAAGAAAAAGAATGTATTGATTATGAATCTTTTGAAGTTTGTGATGATACATTGAAATATGATTTGTTTGATGTGGTAAGCAAGCATGGCGAGATGTTTCAGGAACCAAAAGGATTACCTCCCAAGAGGGGAATTCAGCATGAGATTCAGTTGCAACAGGATGTTCCACTTCCAAACATAGGCATGTATCACACGTCGATTATGGAGAGCATGGAAATCAAAAAGCAAATTCAAGAATTGTTGAGCAAAGGTATCATACGGCCATCCACTTCGCCATGTGGTTCGCCCATTGTCTTGGTGCCAAAGAAGGATGGAAATTGGCGCATGTGTGTGGATTTCCGTGCACTGAACAAAATCATAGTAAAGTATCATTATCCACTCCAGAGAATTGATGATTTTCTTGATCAGTTGAGATATTCAAAGTATTTCACTAAGTTAGACTTATGAAGTGGTTATCATCAAGTTAGGATAGCTGAAGAAGACATTTGGAAAACCACATTTAAAACTAAACAAGGATTGTTTGAGTGGCATGTTATGCCTTTCGGTCTTACAAATGCTCCAAATACTTTCATGAGGGTAATGAATGATGTATTGAGACCACTTTTAGATGATATTCTCATATTCAACAAGTCAAGAGATGAACATGTCATGCATGTAAACAAAGTATTTGATGTCTTGAGAAAACAATAGTTGTTTTTAAATATGTCGAAGTGTGAATTTGGCAAGACTTCTTTGGTGTATTTGGGAAACATTGTTGGAGGAGGTCAGTTGAACATAGACCCCTCTAAGGTTGAGGTTATTCTGAATTGGCCCAAGCCTAATACAGTTACAAAAGTAAGAAGCTTTTTAGGGGCAACACAATATTGGAGAAAGTTTATTGCTATTTTTTCTTCCATTGCAGCTCCATTACATGCATTGACAAGTGTCAAGAAAGTCTTCCATTGGGGAGATGTACAACGGAAAGAATTTGATGCTTTGAAGCAAAATATCAGTTCAACACCGATATTGGCACTTTGAGATCTTAGACAGCCATTCGAGATTCAAACGGATGCAAGAGATTATGCCATGGGAGCAGTTATATTGCAGCATGGTAAGCCCCTTTCATTTCATTCAAAAATATTTAATGGAGCTGTAACTAACTATCCCACCTATGACAAAGAACTTTATGCATTGATACAAAGTGTTAAGAAATGGAAACACTATTTGATGGGGAAGGAGACCATCATCCATACTGACCATCAACCATTGCAGTATTTACAGTCACAGTGAAAGTTGTAGTAGTCACGACATTTCAGATGGATGGGTTTTCTACAACAATTTCATTTGGTTAATAACAAGGGAATCTACAATAATGTAGTTGATATGCTTTCAAGGCCTATTGTAAATTCATCTATTATACTCAAGCATAATTATGTTTTGCATGAAAGTTACATAGAACAATATGCAAATGATAGTGACTTTCAAGAAGTATATGCAAGCTTGAGTCAAGGAAACCAAATTGAAGAGTTGGATTATCATGTACATAACAGTTTGTTGTATCACTTGGGCAAGTCATGTATTCCACAGGGTAAAAGAAACAATTTCATAAGGGAGGCACACACTTCATTGATTGCTGGACACTTTGGTGTAGGCAATATAATAGAGAATCTTCAAAGGTATTGTTATTGGTCACGCATGTTGGATAATGTTTCTCGTTTCATAAGAGGATGTTCTTTATGTGCTACAAGTAAGCCTAGTAATAGGAAACTTGGTTTATACACTCCACTTCCGGTACCTTCACGTCCATGGGAGAGTATTTCAATGGATTTTGTAGGAGGTCTTCCATTGTTAAGGAAAGGTCATGATTACTTGTATGTAGTTGTAGACAAGGTCAACAAGATGTGCATACTAACACCATGTAAAAAGAAAATTACAGTTGAACAAACAACTCATCTTTTCTTCCAAAACATTTGGGATTCATTTTCATCTTCCTACTTCTATTGTGAGTGATCGAGATTCTTGATTTGTTGGGAATTTTTGGTCAAATTTGTGGGATATGATGGACACAAAGTTGAAGAAGAGTACAACCTTTCATCCACAAATAGATAGACAAACCGAGGTGGTCAACAGAACAATTATTCATCTTCTTAGAGGATATTGCAATAAACATCCCAAGTTGTGGGATGAATAGTTGCATTACATACAACATGCATATAACAGGGCAAAGCATTCTTCCACAAACACATCGCCATTTGAGGCATGTTATGGGTGCTTTCTAAGATTGCCATTGGACTTTATCTTTGAGAAAGATGTCGCCATCAATGGTCACAGTGACATCAATAAGGCAAGGAAGTTCATAGAGAAAATTCAATTGATACATCATACACTGCAGGAACAACTTGAGAAAAGTCAGAGAAGCTACAAGGCAAGGCATGAAAAACATCGGATTAATCATAAATTTCAAGTTGGCGATGAAGTTCGGTTATATATTAGCAAAGAGAGACTTGAAGGAGAAGGTAAAAATCTTAAACCAATCCATTATGGTACTCTTAAAATTATGGAAAAGATTGGTAATAATGCATTTAAGCTTTATTTGCCTCCTTATATGCAAATATACTTTGTTGTTAATGTTGAGAATTTGAGATTATTTGAACCTCCTTTGATTGATGATCAAGGAGAGCCTGTCTAGCTGCCATCAATAGATGATTTCTCACCATTTAGATGAGATTCACCAAGATCTCATACTTGACAGAAGAATCAGAACTTCGAAGAGAGGGGATGTTGAATACTTTAGAGTGGGACTCAAGGGAAAAAAGCCTTCTCAAGCCAAATGGTTGCAGATCGAGAAGGTGAGGGAGTTGTACCCTCACATGTTGAACAATTGATAGTATATTTTGGGGTCCAAAAGGCTTCTAGTGGGGAGGAATGATTAGGTGCTTAGTATTTAGCTCAAAAATCAAAGTTCTTAGAATGAATCGAACCTTGAATGACCGCATCCATCTCAGAAAATGATCCTAACACAATTTGTTTCACTGAAAGCCGAGTTTGTATGAGAAAGTTATTGTGTTCTAATCACTTTGCTAAACAAGGGAAATTTGCAAAAAAAATGCCCAGTCACTGCACCGTTAGTAGTCTGTACTGCTGACGTAGAAAGTGACTAGGTAGGTTCAATGATGGTCAACAACGAATCACAGATGGACAAGTAGCATCGTTTCATTTGGTTACACAGGTGGTGTGTTGGCACAATCTTATTGGTTAGTTTGTGGGCCAATGAAAGAATGCCACGTGGCAAGCCCAAAGATCTCCACATGGCATCTCCCAATGGTCTAAGGGCTCGGTATAGTTCAACAAAATTATTATGGAGGCATCAGGGTTCGACCCCACGACCTCCCCTCTGTAGTCCAAGCCACATACCAACTCCGCTATCACCGTGGTTCTTAGCCCATAAGCTCTCCACATTAATTTAAAGTTTAGTGATGTTGGGGTTGGCCATTAGGAGGGCCAGCCCGTAGGCTAGCCCTCCGCATGTGAACACCAACCACCAAACAAGGCGGTCATGGTTACAGTTTATCCGGCAGACAGTCCAACACACCAAAACCTCAACGGTATTCGACATGTGAATGCGATTGTTGTAACACCAAACGGTCAGTGCAATGAGCTCCAAAACTACGTGGTAACCACGACATGTGACCAACATTAAACTCCGATAGTTGTGGTCAGCACTAACTCCGCAGTCATCGCGCTGATTGCGAATTAGTGGGAAACTAATCTTGGTTTAACCATTAATTAAGCCTGAGTTTAAAATGACAAAAGTTTGGAGATGCCACTAATTTTGGGCCTGCCTCCACATTTAGTGACTCTAACAGGAGTTATTCTAGAATTAGAGGAGTTTTTCTAGGAAAAGGCTGTCTGGGTCATGGAGAAGGCAATTTTCGACCAAATTGAGCTCAAGAAGAGGTGTTTTGGGTTAATTTGGACATTCTGAACACATTAGTGTAGGTATGAGGAGCCATATAGCTTTGTAAAAAAACATTTTTCCATATTGAGCTAATACAAAGGTCCAAGCCATGGAAGTTGTACCAAGGAGATGTAGCCCAGGAGGAGTAAAATTCTTCATCAAAACATTGTGTTAAAGTGTCTCTTTGATGGTTTGCTGTACTTTGAATGCTTGTTGTTCAATATTTGTTTTTTGAAGCGATTTTTCTCATGAATGTCATTTTAAACTTAAGGAAATTTACTTGGTTACATACACAAACAACTAATGAAACCTCGCTACAAGAAGCAATATGCAAGCACATGTTTTATAAATCTGTAATTAATATTAACACAACATAAACTAACAATAAAAAATATATCATCTACCTCTTGCACTATTGTAGAGTTTTGTATCAATTTTGACCAATGGAGGAGGTCAAACTTGGGATCCTACTCATAAAGTTATCTTGCATAGTTGAACCATTTAGAAGCTAGAATGTTGTTTTTAGTTTGCACCTTTCTCGGTTGTAGATCCTTCCAAAATAATTTAGGTTTATTTTTCCCAAGGAAGGTTAGTTCTTCTCTCATTGAAACCATGAAATCAACACTTTTCTTTCTTAATATCTGCTTTTAAGCTTTGAGCTTTATCTTATCCTTGTTTGACTCTTTTCACATTCTCCTTGCTTTTTGCATTCCTCATCAAACCAAGCATTAACCAGAAAGAAATTTGTTTCAAACTTCTTAATTTTTTCTCTTTTGCACTCTGCAAGTGCATTTTGAATTAAATGTGTTAATTCATGACTATGAAGGCTATGAAATGGGTTTTTCACCTTCTCGAAGAGCCTCTATAGCGTTATTTTGAAGGTATTACAATTTTCTGGGGTCAAAAGAATTCTTCCCTTCGGGAGATTTTGTTGAACACACTAAGTTTTTGACCCTAACTGCTTCTTTCGGGTCCAAGAGAAACTTAAATAAATTGACTTGTGATGTGATTTTAAGTCCCAAATCTAATCTCCAACAAAAACTTCCTCCATTTTCTCACACAAACTATGCAAGAAAATTACATAATATACTACACTTGCTCCATTGTAAGTATTGCAAGTGAAATTACTGGTTGTTTCCCATCTAATAAAACCATTACAAATGTCTAAATCAAAAGCGCCACATAGAGTAAGCAATTGTTCACCAAAGAGATTGCAGCCTTTGTCTTCTGAAATTATTTCCCACTGATGATTACTCTTTTCTGTAAGCTAGATAGGGCTACCATCTTCTTTACAACAAAGAATACTAGCTTGCTCACTTGCAGTCCTAGCATTGAAATTACCTACTATAAGGAATTCACCTAGCTAATAATATGTTGCAATATCTGCTTTTAGGGCTGCAAAGAGATCTTTGTGGTCAAGCCCTCTATTTTTGTAGATTTTTGAAACTTGTGACACAAGATAACATGCTGAAATTCTGATGTGATTTCCATTTTTTGATATTTTAAACCAAACAAATTGTTTATTTGAGTCTTCTTTTTCTAGATGAATGAAACAACTTTCTTTTTCACTCACTAATACCATGATACTCTCATGTCCTTTGCCATTCTTTACTGCCTTGTTCCACACTGCCATCTTCTAGTACCCTTCAAACAAAGGTGTCTTGCACCCTTCATGGTCATGTGTTTCTATGAGGCAAATTATGTCTTTATCTTGTGCAATATGCGCTAACCCAGGTCCTCGTCTCCATGGGTAACCCTTGTAGTTTCAATAAACAAATCTTAAGGAAACCTCGGTATGACTTGATTGCTATTTGTTTTGACATGCAAGACTTACAATTGAGTCTGTGTCCTTGCTTCTTGATTTCCTGCTAAAGAGTTTGTTGCCTCTTCTTTGTTATCGTCTTGCTGCCCTGTTTTGGAAGGAGGTCCAAATCGCGCTATCACAACTTTACCTTTATAAATCCATGCTCTCTTTCCCTCATCTCTTACTACCCTAACTTTTGACACTTCCTCCCTCCTTTCCTCTTGTTGTCTTATAGGTAAATCTTCTTCTAGAAATGCTTCTTACTTAGAATGATATATTTATCAAGCAAGCTAGGCATGATGGCTTTTATGGGCCTGACTCTTTCACTGTTAAACTTACCTACTTTCCATGCTTGACATATTTATCCTTGCCATAACAACTTGTCTTTCAAGAAGCTTCCTGCAAAATCAAAAATACATATATGTGCTTGATGTTCAATTAAGTTTTATTTAACCAAAAATCAAATGATAATTTGTAATGTTTACCTTATAAAAAAATCAATTTTTTTTTTGGGGGGGATTTTGATTGGTTAATTAAGTTTGACTTTTATTGTTCAATGATGTTTCCCCTCTATCGTGCATTTGCATTTGTTGTTCCATTTGTAGTATTGTGGCGCCTTTTAAACATGAATAGCATATGTGTAAAAATAAATTCCTTTGCACTTATTCCGTCATTTTTGTCGCATGAAATTAGTTGGAAGGTGAAAATTTTGAGGGTGTCCTCCATTATTTGCGTGTCATATTCCGTGAGGGTTCATGTGAAAATTGGAACGAAGCATTATCATAATGTAAACCAAGTGTAAACGTGTACAGCACACCATGAAGGAACCCTTTCATCGTATTCTGCGTCCAGGTAGTGCCAACATCCTAATGCTACAGCTGGGAAATGAAAATAATTGAAATGATATTTTAAGGTCCACGAGACTAAAAATAGTCTATGAGACCATTAGTTCCCTATTTTTCGCTCTTTGCAATTCAATGCTTTTTCGATTCAAATTGATGATGAGTTGACCCAACCTTTCAACAATCTCCTTGCTAAAAAGACAATGCAAAGAAACTGATGCTAACATGTTCTCATAACTTTCTCTAATGTGTTTGAATGCATCACATTCCAAAATGAAATGCTTTTTCAATTCCACAGCCCACGACTGCAAAATGTACACACCCGTTATTCCCAAGCTTCTTTAGGCCTTTTCCACCGTCCCGTTTCACACCAAAGCTGATGTGAGTTGGTCCTTAATTGAGCAATAAGAACCTTTGCCCTCCACGAAATGCTAGCTCCAATGAACTCTTTTTGTTGTACATTGGTGCCCCACTGAGGTACATTCCCTTTGGTTTGAGCCACCCAAAAGTATCCCTCACTATTTCTTCATCCCTATCTTTGTACTACATTTATGTTTAGATGGCGAATCAACTTAAACGTAATTGTAGGGTGATGAAGGGCCTATATTGGTTCATTGGTCAACTACACAGTACTTGTTAGTAAGTAAGGGAACATTTTCTTATATCTTAGGATTAAATTTGATTGTAAAGATGTATGGTTAAAGTAACATTCTCTTATTTAGAAGATATTGTTTAAAAAAAGGAGGATTTTATGTTTGAGGGGTGTTTATTGATAAAAATAAAGTAATAATTGTAAAAATAAAAATAGAAAAATAATAAGGATAAAATTTATTAAGCAAAGTCTTTTGGTAGAAATCATATAAGAGAAATTTTTGGCCAACGATGGTCCTGATGATGAACCACACTTGTTGGTTCAAAAAGAGTTGGCCAAAAATTTCTCTTATGTGATTTCTACCCAAAGACTTTGCTTAATTCATTATGGATCACAGAGGCTTGAATATAAGGATAAAATTTAATAACGTAATTTTATTGTAAATCATTATCATAAAAATTGTAATAATTATTATAAAAGTTGAAAACTTTAAAAATAATTTAAACAAGAAAAATGATCAAAATCGTAGAGAAATATTGACAGATTAACTTATAAAAAACTAAAAAATAAAAATATATATATTTTAAATTAATATATTAAATTAAGTATATATTATAATAAGATGAGGAATCACAATATTTACGCATAAATAGTAGATAAGACTATAATACTTTATTATGTAAATTTCAATACTTTGTTTTTAAAGTTCAATAATTAAATGATACACGAATGAAATGCTAAACTATTTTGTTAAATATATATAGTTAATCAAAATATATCTTATAATAAATATTTTGGATTATTTTTTATAATAATAACTTTATTATATATAATTGTTGGAAGTAATGGAGAAAACTAAACTTAGATTATTGTTATGGTGATGAAAGGTTTGAGACTCTAATCTTAGATCTCATATCCTAATATCTAGGGAGTAGTTGAAACCATTCCGTTAGTGTGAAAGCCTATATATTTGAGGCTCATCTGACTCAATGTACGCGGGCTTGAATGAGTGTTTGTACACTCTTCAGGTATCTCACCTAGATGGCCATTTAGTTTATAGTTAATATATTCAAATTTTATTATGGTATCAAAGCTTTCTTTAATCTACAGACTAAATGTTCTTTCCCTTTCTGGACAAACCCCTCAGGCTGCTCTAAATAAACCTCCTCTTTCAGTTCTCCATTTAAAAATGTAGATTTTACATCTGGTTGGTGAATCATCCAATGTTTCTTAGTAGCTAAAGCAATCAACATTCTGATGGTATTTAGTTTAGCTATAGAGGCAAAGGTTTCTTGATAGTCAATGCCTTCTTTTTGTGACTATCCCTTTGTTATCAATCTAGCAGTTAATTTATCTATTATATAATCCAATCAAATTAATATAAACAATATCATATATACTATTTTTTAATATATATTTTTCATAATAGCAAAATTATTATCAAATTTTACTTAAAAGGAGCTATTTAGCAGGCCAAAATTTTTAAATATATAAATTCACAAAGCAATTTAGTTCTACCAATTCAAAGAATGATTCTTCCATAGAAGTGCAATTTTTGGGATTAATTTAGGGTGGAAATTTAAATAAAATATTTATTTTTAAATAATTTTTTATTGTGCTAAGAGATACTTTCTAATTTGTACGAAAGAGATTTGTCCTATCCTATAAACATTTTATCTTGGCCAAATTACATCAACATTAAATCAAAATAAAATAACAAAAATTAATAATTAATTATTACAATTATTAATTAAAACATTTAAAGATAAAAAATATATATAAATAAGGATAATTATAATTAATAATTAAACCATCATAGATCCATCTTAATGTTGGATCTAACCAAGGGCAAATAGGGTCAAATCTGAGGTGCAAATATCTTTTAGAGTGAAAATAGACCTGGTCCCTCACGAAGCTTGGTAGATCCTAAGTTAAGATGGATCTAGGTTGGTTTGTAATTGTTTTGAAATATGTTTTATAACTTTAATTTGAAGTAAACAATTATGCTATCCTTTTATTAGTCCCTGCCTAGGCAAGACTCTAATAATCAATTTGCATGTTGACCACTATTAGTTTAACATTGACCAATACAAATTCTAATGTTTAACTTTATAAATAAATAATTTATTTTATTTTAATTAAAATAAAATTGTTAGCATTTCATTGACTAAGAAATTTGTATGTCTTATTTCAGGGTTCCTCACATTTGTCCCATGTTTCTCATGAAATTTGCTCACCCTAAACCTCACCAATTTTCACGGGGACCATGCTTAGATCTTGTAACTTGATTAAACAAATTTATAAAATTTAATACATATACAAGTGTTTTCTGGTGCAAAATCATCGGCTATATGTTATTATCCCGATAGTTACAATTTTTCCATTCACTGGTTGCAATTATAGTTAACTGGTTACGCGTCGATTACCATTTGACTACATTCATTTCAATGCAATAAGTATGTTTACTAACTTGATTAGATTTTTTTAGGGTTTTCATCTTTTAAAATTCATATTTAATGATTTGAGTACCAATCTTTTTTGGAACTAGGAGATCACCCAAAGGATGCCAAAAGCATCTAGGGGCCATAAAACAACCATATACCTACCGCGATTCAAGGAGTAGGAGACATTAGTTGTATGTTTTGGTTGGACAAGAAGGGTCATATAAAGGCAATCATTCTTAGGACCAAAAGGTTGGGTGGAAGAAGGGGAGAGCTCTCCGTTCCTAGTTCAATTGTGGAGTTAAAAATAAAAATATTTTTTTTACAACCATGACCTTTAAACATTATAACGTTGTTAATAAAAATCATTAAAATTAACCCCTAAATTGAATAGTGGTGTTACCAGTATCCTCTTTTTTTAGGGTTAAAATTACAACTTGTTTAAAACTATAATAGACTTAACAACTAGTACAAAAAAAAATTGAAATCTACCCTTATATCAAAAACCAATTATGCCAATAACACCATATTTTTGGGCTTAAAATTACATCATTTTTGAAGCCATGATCTTAACAATCTTTTTCGTTGCAACCCAAATTTTAAATTCAAGCCCCAAATAAAAAACTGGTGTTATCAATAACATTTTTTTATGATTTAAATTATAATTGTTTTGAAATTATGGCCTAAAAAACTAATATTGTGGCAAACAAAACCATAAATTGATCAAGAATTCAAAAGAGGTGCTACCAATAATAATGATTTTTGAGAGTTAAAATTATGATGTGCTTGAGATCATAACCTTAATGATCCAAATTTATGAAGGGAACGAAATGAAATATAGATTTACAACCAAAACATAGAGATATAATGAAACTTCACTTCAATTAATAAATGAAAATTGTTGAAACTGCATACATACGGAATGAAAGCAAACTAGCTCGAACAATGGTAGCTTATCTTTGAGAAGAAACGTGATGGCTACATGCCTTCCTGAATTGTGTCACAATGAGGCTTTGCGGTCTTTTTATCATGAAGAAGCAATTAAAAACCCTGAACATTAAAAAACCTAACCCTATGAGATGAAGTGTCAAAGGCTTATGGGATAAGTTGGAACATCAATTTCTTGGGGTCATAACTTTCACATACAATCATTATTTGGTGCACATAATAACCCATTGGAAAGGCTTATCTGAGGAGCACAATTTCCTACTTCCAACAACTACTTCCCCAAAAAATTGTTGTTCAAGGCCTCAAAATGGTTTTTAAAGTTCAGGACCTGAAAACTGACAAAAATACAAAATCGCCAAAATTGGAAAGTCCCGTTGCGAACCAATGGAATAGGTGGGTGACCAACGATATCCACCTAAATCACTTAACAATCATTATTCTCACTTCCACCCCTTTCTCACACTCCCTTAATTTTTTTTTTTAAATAAAAAAAATCTAAAAAAATCTTTAGGAAAAATTCTATTTTTGTATGGAAACAAATATATATATATATATATATATATATATATATATATATATATTTATTATTTATTTAAATATAAATTTAAAAATAAATTTAACCCAAAAAAATAAAAAATAAAAATAAAAAAGTTCACCTTTGTCCTACTTATGGCCCTTTCACATTTCCAACACATCCAATTTTCTATTACAAATGAGGCACACCCAAATAAATGGGAGATAAAATGCAAAGGGGTTAGAGGATAGTGATTTAGGAACTCATCTCCACTTTCTTCCTTCTTTATTATTTTGTTTCTTTTTCTTCTTCTTTCTCTTTAATTAAATATTTTTAATATTTAAAATGTACTTTATTTGTTTGTTAGAGGAATTAAGAATTAGTTGGGTTTTGCAGTTGTATGACATGGGCCACAACTACCATTATAATATCTAATTGAAGATTATGTAGGGAGGACATCAACAAAGCTTTGAACTAGTAACCAATAGTAAGAGAGTTCCTTAACAATATACCCATTCACTAAATATTTTAACCTTCATAAACTTCTTATATATATATAATATATATATATATATATATATATATATATATATATATATATATATATATATATAGTTAATCAACCGCTTCTATTAATTCATGCAAAATTTACATCGCAATCAGTACATCTTCAAAACATTAAAGGCCTCACTCCTATCGGATTTATTGGCCATCATATACAAACAAAAAGACACAGACATTAGCAAATGAAAACTAGAAGACCCAAGACCAATTGCCCAGATGGATTGAAACTGTCCCAAATTAAGAATACATCTCACACTAATAATTAACCATCCAAGTTACCTGGAGTCGGGTTATTAGGCCCACCACCCCCAAAGTGGCGAAATACTTCATATACGTGAGACTCCAAGTGTGTCGTTCTCCCTTCGAATTTTTCCGACCACTCCTAGAGCTACTTCTTTCCTATGCGAAGGGAGACTATCTAATCTAGGGTATTCCACCGATTATGCTCTATGTTTTTTAAGAAACTAATGACCTCATTGTGATAATTGTGTATATCTCAAGCCAATTGTTCAATTGCTATAATCAATTGATGAATTTGGGCCTCATGGGAGTCAAATGATAGAAGCAAGTCCATGCATCCAGGGGAGACAACATGGTGTTTCTCCAACTCCTCCCCATCATCTTGTGGGTCTAATTGATGCACAACTCCTTATCCCCGAGGACCCACCCCTCTCCGGGCTCTTCCTCTTTGACGAAGTGTAGTTTAACTATTGAGAACGACCTTAGACCCCCAACTTTACTACCAACCAAAGTCTCGACTGTCTACACATGTGAATTATCCTCTGGTCTAAAAGACTTTAATCACTACGACCTCCAAGCTGCAATGAAGAGTTCCAAAATCTTGCCTTCCCCACCGAACCAATGAGAGCCACACATGAATGCACCAATGGTCCACCACCAGCCTTGTACTGCAAGAGAGTCCTTCTAGAAACAAAACCACCACTCACTTACTTGACCACAAGCTCTCCTAATTTGCCTAACACTTCCAACTGAAGCCATATGGGCCTTGTTATCTCCTATCTCCAACCTATCAACACAACATCCCTCCATGGTTAGAAAAACACCACTTAATAACTCATCCACCTTGTGGCAACGTTGAGTTATATAATTAAATACCCCGATTAGGCCACAAGGTCCCTTCTCTTCCCTCCAAGAACCTAGAACAAAAAAGACCACAAAATAAAAACAAGACAACAAGATTTTGAAGTTGATAGACCCAAGTGAAAGGAGCGACTACTAAAAAGAGGCTAATAGGACCACTAGTGGGCCGTTGAGACTCGCTAACTCTCCTCAAAGCCTACACTGGGCCCCAATCTAAATGAAACATACTGAAAACTGAACTGAAAAGAGAGCAAACAAAATAAAATTACCCGTGAGAAGGTAGGTATTGTAACCCCAGTACCTAGGTCGATTAAAACCATAGCTTTGTGATCCACCACCCACCTAACCAACATGAAATCGGTCCAGTGCTTAGCAAGCCATTGCAAACCAGGGTCCCATATATGTAAGAACATGATGCCAATTATTAGAGCCTCAATCTATTATACACTAACAGATCTATTTTCTTGTTGATTTAAAAGTAATAAAAGGAGCTTGCTGACCTTCTCACAAAGCTTTAAACATTTAACATCTTATCATTTTATCATAAGAAACATAAATTAAGGTGAGCATTCCATTGATATCAACTTAACAAGAGTAGTCCATGGAAAAATACCTGTTCCGGCGGTTGATGATGATACCTTTGTCTTATAGCTCCAGCTGAACGCTCCTTCTCACCGACCCAACCGGATTTACCTCCCAGCCAACTAGGAAACAAATTCCTAGCCGAGGAAACCTCCACAGGTTCCCTAGCCCTCCGTGCCCAAGTCCAACCAGATATAGTGTGTCCTCAAGAAGAATGTGCAAACCAGATAACAATACTTTCCTCCTCTCAAACCCAAGAAACCTCCATAGGTTTCCAAGGTCTCCCCAAAATCATATCAAGTCCAAACAA